>VXBO01006695.1:172959-321426 GCA_013400135.1 Rhinoptilus africanus
TTTTAATTTGCTTTCTGCCGCAGGAGAGGATCTGTGAAGTTTCTTGGTGCAACCCTCCTTGTATTTTTCAAAGATACAAACTTGGACTAGTTATTATGAACAAAAGGACAAGCAGGAATTCACCACCGCAGGTAAAAAAGGGGTATTTTTTATTTGTGGATTTGAGTGCAGAAGAGGGAATATGCTGAGGCAGGATTATGATGATGCAGTGTGGTTACATTGACTCAGATATCTGCGCTGGAATGCAGAGTCAGGATTCTCGGGTGGATATGGCTGCACGGATCTTACTAGTCTGATTGTTTTTAAATGGTTGTTTAAATATTGCTGAGAGTAAATTCTGGTACACTTTTTGAATCCTGCAGTTTGTTCAAGAGTGTACATTTCTGATCAATTTTTATCTGCTATAGACGACTGCATTGTGGGGAGGGGCAGGACAGTCACCGAGGTGATCAATGTAATAACATGATCTGTTTCGTTAGAGGTCCTGACTGAATAATGACAATGAAATTTCATTGACCTTTTTTTTTTTTCCCCCTCTATCTGTACATTTGCTGTAACATTTGCAAGCTACAGTAAAATTCGTGTCAGGAAAATGAGTCCCAGAATCTATTACTTGGCTGTCCTGTAAATAACTAAGATGATCAAACTGTTACATTTTGGATAAAAGTCTGGGCTGTAATTCAGTGAATAGACAAGCCTGTCCTTATTGTCCTTCATAAAACTATGGTCTGTTGGAGATTTTACATACAAAGACAACTATTTCTAATTATGTAATTTGCTGGAAATAATAATAAAAAATAATTTAAAAGCATTTTACATTATTTTCATTTGCACATTTGACAACTTAAGATATATTCAGGAAAACTGTCTAACCAATCTAGATGTACATTAAAGATACCACCTTTTAAAAGAAGATAAGTTAAATTACATTATTCTTGCCTATTAAATTTACCATAGTAAATGCTTAAAAATTTCTATATCATTAGTATTTCATACATTTGTAGATTTTTGTATTTTGGAAAACAGAGTACAAATGCTTTAGTTTCTGCGTTCAGTAACTTGAAGAGGTAACCATACTTTCAAAGAGACATATTGTCACAGAGTATGGAGAAATAGCTAGCTTAATAAACCTGAAAGCTGTTTGCTGTGTGATCTGAAGGAATAAGGTGGTGCCAGGAAGCATTACAGGCAGTCACAGCAGAATGCTACCGTTCCTTGGGTGAATGCCTTTTTATTTTGAGTTTACATTGTTATTTTTCATTTACATGTAATAACACCTGATGGGCCAGTTTTGGATCCCTGAGTCCTTATGCCACACTGCACAGAAGCACATACGGACCCCTGCCTCAGTGAGCAGTGTTTGTTTGGTTCTTAATTACCTAATAATCAGCTGGAAAAATGCTG
The DNA here is from genome assembly GCA_013400135.1 of Rhinoptilus africanus. NCBI lineage: Eukaryota > Metazoa > Chordata > Aves > Charadriiformes > Glareolidae > Rhinoptilus > Rhinoptilus africanus. The sequence goes on from VXBO01006695.1 coordinate 174,364, forward strand.
TACCAGACATCAGGCATTGTTAATATTGCTCGACTGAAAATGTGTCAGGCAATCAGGGGGCTGAAGTGGCACTTTTGAACCTGTCCCTCTGTGTGGGGGTGCATGCCTTGTCCAGCCCCGCAGGTTAGCCGATGCCCTGCCGCCTTGGCCAGCTGCATCCCGCCTGCTCTTGCCCAGGGGTCCGTCCGTTCATCACCCTTCCTTCCCACGCTGGGGGAAGCTGTCTGTGTCTCTGGGATAAGGAATATATTCTGCTGGTGGGGAGAGGCAGTGCCGGTGTCTGGGATCCTGAAGGCCTGCTGTATGCTGAGTCACAGAGCAGGTCCGGGAGGTGTTTGCTGGCCCCCTGGCTGTAGCCACATCAGCTCTTGCGGCGACACGAAGCCTGGGGAAGAAAAATACATGTATAGGGGATAGGAGCATCTAGAGGGAAAAGAGAGAAAGAGCGTGTCGTTATAAATCCTGCCTGGCAAACACTGCATCTCGCGTATGGTGAGTGCAAACACACTTCAGGGCGTGCGAAAGCCTAGCTGGGAACCTGGGGGGTGGGGGAGTGGCAGGGACATCGATGAAGAGCTCACGCATTAGAAACAAGAAAGATGTATAGGATAGGTGGTCACTTGCAAACGTGCATTCTTCATTTGCCCGGGCGGGATTGATTGTATTTTCTCTGCTTCTGCCATGAAATACCACCTGAAATCCATAATTTGCAGACTGAGCAGGCTTTCAACCATGAAAATAGGTATAAAAAAGAGAATAACTAGCAGCAGAAGAAAACTTCCTAAACTCCTTGGTTAATTAGGGAACACCTGACTTTGTGTATCACAGGAACTAAGTAAAATAATGGAAACCTCTTTCTGTGAGAGAATGACACATGTATACAATTAAGGGTTGCACATTCAAATACTGAACTCAGAGCATATGGGGTTTACGGAAATATGGCTCAGCTGTTTCAGTGCTTTGCTACTGTTTCCAGATGTATCAGTGAATTGGTTCTCTGACGATCATAAATAAAAAGCATCACAACTCCACTCACTTTGACATGAATGAATGTTAATCTTATTACAACATCCTTGGTTTTTTCCCCCATTGAAACTGAGGTTCCTAAATTGCCTGTGTTTAATGAGGAAGCAGATATACTAATAATTGCTAAAGAAGTGGAAATACCAATTTTCTCTAAGAAATAATGGCTAGGATTTTTCAAGGCATTTGAGAGAGGTGTCCAGAGTCCATTGAAATTCACTAGGGACCGTGATCAGTCTCTTTGGCTGAGATTTTCAGAGGAGCATATATAAATATTTTAGTCACTACAGAGAAAACAGCTTGAATAAAAAGCAAGGAAAACAAAGGCAGCCCAGCAACTATTTGCTGTTAATATAGGTAATTAGAGGAAAAGCAGGATTGGGTCATGGTGGTGGTGTTGTCCAGTCTCCTCAGATAACTGGGTAATTATATAATTTAAAATACCAAGAAATAATCCAGGGGACTATACAGAGAAAAGGGTTAAGAAGGGAAGATCTTGCAAGCATCTTATTAGTAAGGGATATTGTTAGAAAAAAGCAGCTTAGTGTGGACAGAAGTCTCCATCAATAACCTGTTGGAATATTCTCTTTCTTGTTCTCATTATAATGTCAAAGATTCAATTACAGTACTTGGTTTTCTCAAATCATGAATTTGCAAATTTTAACCAACTTGGACGTAATTCTGCAAAATTGTCTTGTAATAAATACATTTGCAATCAGAGAACTCACGCCTGCTGCCAGATCTTATTGACTTACTGACTTGCTCTGGGCTGCAAAGCAGACCCATTCAGTAGAGTTAATAACTGAAGGGGTGACCACGTATGAAAATCAGAAGCTTCAGGAGCTGATGCTTAGGCATTGTGTGAACTTGAATGAACACAGGTCAGTTCTCACTCCCTGTTGCCATAAAGTGACATTGCCATATTTTGGAGTTATGCCTCTATGATAAATAAAAGGAAAGGTTTGTTCTTCCGGTCTATACTGGTTTTCATTTGTCATTGGAAAGAGAAAGCAGAATTAATGCATATTAATAAGAGGAATTAATAACAAGAATTAATGCATATTAAATGATCATGCATCTGGAATTGTTCCAAAAGTAGCAAAATGGTAGATTAGCAATAAAGAAATACTTTGGCTTATATCTCTGCTAACAGGAACATGCTTTAAATTGTTAATAACATGGTAAAAAGTGCTTTTTCTTGTAACTGACTGTGTTGTACACCATTACTAGTAATGTATTTTTTGCATTTCCTATTGTGTGGTAGAGAAGAGGTCACTGAGAATAATCAGATTGCTTATGACTGATTGAATTACAACTTCAGAGAGTTAAAAATTGGTAATTGCATAGAATCATTTTAAGTATCCTATGAATACTTCATCAGTGCTTATTAACAGAAAAAATATGTCAGTATGTGTGTGTCTGTATGTAACACCTGCTTACTCAACAAATCTGTTCCCTGAGCTCTGGTTTTTCAGCAGTAACTAAGAATAGCCAGGTTTTCCTTCTGTTAGCATTTCCCTGTAAATAACACTGAAGGGACAATGGAGATGAGTTCTGTTAAACATCCCTCACTGACACCACCAAAACCTCATTTGATATAGCTGAGCAGCAAGAGAACCAAAACTCCTTTATCCCAATTGCTGAAGACATTATTCAGACTACAGTAATATTTCAGTAGGTTGGAAACAAGGTCTTTAATCTCTTAGGAGAAACTGGTAAAAGGAGTCAGTGTCTTAGGATTTCTACTGGTAAATTTTTAGTAAAAAAAGGGCTGGCACACTAAAGATTACTTAATAAAAATAATTATCCACCTGCCTTTTGAGCTGGAAGCTATAAATTCATTGATTAATGTAGGTCAGTGAAACTGTATAGTTTTTCAGCCAAGCATTTTAAACTACATCTCATTCCTTATTTTAAAAATGGGTTTGGTATCTTTAAGCATGGATCCAGTACAGGTATTCATTCTACCTCCTATAGCAGCAGTGCACAAGGGGCATTCGAGCTGGTGGAACAGTGTGGCAGAAAAGAAAAAAGTTATAGACAGCAGATTCTCTTACTCAGAGTTTAGTGTTTGAAGCAGATAGACTACTTTAAGATAACGGCGCAGGAATCCGCAGACCGTTCAGGATGGAGAGTTCAAACACAGGCTTTTCCTCTGGGTGCTGGAATCTGACCTGACCACAGTGTTTGTCCCTCTTTTGCCCAGGAACTGATCTCCTGTCCTGAATCCTTCAAAGGGGGAGGGAATGACAATCTTATTCATTAGATGCAAGGCTGTTCCCGTTGCACCCTGTTATGTGATGAAATTATCCTCGGGCTGGCCGTTTGATTCCATGTGGAGAAGCCCAGCAGACCCCAAAGGTCTCACTGATTCTTTTGATGTCAGATGAATGCCAGCAGTTTGATATTTCTGTGTCACAAGGATTCATACTGGTTGTTACTGACCAGAAAATGGTATTAGAAATTTAAATGCAAAGTTTGATTGGGTTATCTGATAGAAATGAAGAACTATTATTAATAAGTGCACATATCTGGCTATGGTAATGATGATCATTTCGATATCCCAGCAGTCACTTTGGGAAACCATAGGCCATATTTCCTTATAGGAAAACACTGACATCTGAATAAATTGACTCTTTTAATTTCAGCAAAGCAGCAAATTACCAAAATAGTGAGCTTACAAGATAGAGACTGTCATCACAAAGTGCTTTACAAATCTGAGTAACTTGTATCCAGCCTGTGCCAAATTCTAGCTTATGCTCTGTGAGGGAAGTTCAGCTGGTTTTAGGGACCAAAGTACATAGCCTTTCATTGGTAGGGCTGGAACCGAACTCTTCCTAAAAATGCTCTTAAATATTTAAGTTTCTAGGTCTGGAAGACTGGGCCCTTTTGAAAATGTTCTTAGCTGGGGATGAGCGGTATTTCATAGCTGCAGGGAACTACTGCAGAGCAGTCAGGAATTTGGCCAGTCTTTGTCCTTCTCCTGGGCCAGAGCATGCTGTTCCCTTGTGCTCTTTGATGGGAAAACTTCAGAGACAGCCCTGGGGAGAAATCTCAGCCGGGACACAGCCAAGGGCTGTGAGCTGGGAGTTGGTGGACTGCTTTCTCATGCCAAATTGGACAGAGCTATTGTTATTATTTTTACTTTTTTACTTCTTGTAGGCAACCTGTTTCTTAGAGTGACTGGAGTCCTTTCTACTACATTCACACATAGTTTAATGGGAATGAAACCAGTAGAAACTTCCAATCGTGTTGTTTCTGCAGTGACTTTCAGTGGGATACAGGAGGAAGAGAGTTTGGGACGGAGAAGAGGAACCCTTGAGAGGAAAAGCAAGAGCTTCTCCAGACTCCCTCGCATCTCACCAGAGGATGGTCTATTTGGAGCATCTGGGGAATTATTTAGGTTCATGTAGGGTTTGAAGCTCGAATAAGGAGCCTTTTTGTCATGCGGCATCTGGATATAGTGAGCTATATTCAGTCACAGCATTACCAACTTTTCTTGATTTAATATCACAGTTGGGGAGTATGTGAGTTTACTGATAGTATTGATTAGGATTTGGTGCAGCTGATCAGATATTTGGTTATGCAGAATCACATTTCTATAAATTGTGATTTCACCAGGCAACCCAAACAATCATATCTTACATGATTATTACATCTCCCATCAATTAGACACTTGAGAATGAAATTCAATTGACAGAAATCATAACACAGAAATGTAAACTCCTCTGCTTCACTGCACCAGTGTTCATGGGGTTGAGTATAAACTGGCTATTGCAGCCTCAGCACAAGATGTTGATTGTTTCCTCCCACAGCTAAGGTTTTGGGTAAGGCAGCAACCATACTGTCCATAGAGGCCATAGGCCGTGCGTAGGAGCTATACCTGAACTACTACTGAATTACACACAGCTCAAGATTTTCACATTGGCTACTGCTGCCAACACTGTAGCTGCTAATTTCTTCTCTTACCATATTTTGGGAGGTGTTTTCATGGAAAGCAAGATAATTTCTGATGTTAAATTGCATAAATAAATTCTTATGATATCTCAGGACCCAAAGAAATCCCCAAGTGGCTTTATAAGACACTTTTTTTCTCTCCTGAACCGCTTCACGGCAAAAAAAGGGAGAAAGACAAATGATCTGAATTTATGAGTCATGATTATGTTAATAACAAATACACTTACGTTTTTATCTTTCTGACATTTTTTCATTTGGTTGCAGTGTTGCCGAGTTGTGTCCACATACAAGTAGCTCCAAATTTGTGTTTCAGGTTCCTGAATATCGTTTCACAATAAAAGAGCTCAGGAATTCCTATTATTAAATTTGTGATGGTAATGTAGCAATGTATTAATCATAGTGGCATTTGTACAATTACTTCTGTGCTTTTTTTCGCTTATGATTTCATACTCACCTTGAAGCAGTTATGTAGTCTCACTACTGTTCAAGAAGAAAATAATACTTTTGCTGACTGGGCTAAAATTCCTTGTCTTTTACCAGAAATGCGTGCTGCAGTGGAAGTAGGAATGTGCTATTTACCTTTAGAACTCCAAACCTGTTTTTTCTTTTCTTTCCTTCCTGTTCCCACACCTGATTTGGGGCCTGCAGTTGAAAAGTAGCTTAGGGAAGGAAAAGAGGACATGCGCCCTACTAGCGTTAGAGTGCTCGCTAGTTACTACTCATCCTTGTGGCTATATACGTGCATTGCCAGAGCACCTCAGAACAAGGTGTTTATGCAAGTAAGAGGTGTGTGAAGGCCTGTTTTTTCCCCCCATTTTACATCACCTTTACTAGCTAAGCACTCAGTGCGCACTCAGCAGTGAATACATGGAAATTTCACCTGCAGGGGCAGCCTGCTGTGGGCATGGAAATATCCTCAGCAGAGCTACGTCACCAAGAAAAAGTGGCACGTCAGTTCCTAGTGAGCTTCTCTCTCCTTCTTCCTTCCTCCTCCTCTCTCAAGTCCTAGTCCTAGGGCTAGCTGGCTCTCCCTGCTCTTTCTCCTCTGCTCCTGTGTTCCAGGGGTCATGCAGTGATACCTAACCTCAGCCCCCAAAGCGCCCTAAGCATCAGTGCTTGGACAGGGGCACTTCATCCCCACTTTTGCTGGGAAATTTCAACCCTGGAGCTTGAGTACTTCATCCTCTTACTAGGCAGCTTCAACACAGTGGGTAAGAGTGTTACTTCTCCTCCCATCTTCCTAGCCTGCAGAGCTGCTGTAAAACCCATTGGAAAAGTAAAACTTAGTTAATTAATAATTTGAAATCAATGATGTATGACACTCTCCTGTGTATTTTCTCTTCATGATTTTGGTGGTGAGAAGCATGGAAAAATCTAGAAAGAGAAATTTATCATTCAGTCTATTTTTGGCCTCCCAAGGGTTTCACATGTACTATATGAAATTGTAGTTCAGCAGTTAGTTCACTAAATACAGAAGAGAACAGGTTCTCACCCTGATGGGAAGGAGCTGTAAGGATACTATTGTGTGTCGTTGTCACTCCAGACAGGACTGCAGCACTTCAGATTGAATTCTTCTAAAATGCATGTGTCTTCAACCTGATGGCAATGGCACAAGTGGCTGCAACTCCTAACAGCCTCAAAATCCTCAAAATGGAGACCAATTAATTTATGAGGAAATCCATGTAAAGAAAGTTTGTCTATGGAGGATCACATGTCCTCTCACGATCCTAGTAAAGCAAGAGAACACAACAATCTTCTGCACTGGGAATACTCCCAGTGACAGGACATTTCTGCCTGCCAAGAGAAGGATGCTTTTCTCTCCATGCCCAGGACTTACCCTAGTTCTTTGAGCAGGGTGTCTGCTGTATCTGCAGAGGTGGGGCAGGATCTGCCTCAAAAATAGCAGCTTGCTGCTGAATGCAAGACACTGAATTCAGCCTTTTCCAGCTGTACATTGGTTAATTCCTCCAGACTTGTTCGATTCCCCAACTTGGACTACACTGCTAGCAGCAGAGCATGCCTATATGTGTATTTCGCAAACAGAAACATAATTTTAGTGGAATTTTGGTGTACTTGAGTAGATGTACTTGTCTGGGTGACTAAGTTTCTTGTGCACAGTAGCACTTTCCTCCTGAAATTTACCCTTATAGAGCAAATCATTCTCATTTTCCTTGTGGAATATTTTAGTGTCCATCTCCTTCCTTACAGCAAGCACCAAAAAGAAATGTGTGCTTGATTCATGGTGTGTCATTTTCTGTATTCCAGTTGTTCATATCTAGTCTGATTAGTTCTTTGATACTGCTGAGAAGAGGCAGCCTGATGTGACATTGCAAGAAATAAGGAATAGGAAGAATTGTATTGTGATGTGTAATACCCAGACTCTTCAAAACATATGAAATAGCATAGATGTAAAATAAGTGTCTTTAGCCTTGGAAAGAGGTGTCTGAGCTGAGTGAGGGGAGCTCTGTAATATTACGAAGGATGTGCAGAAGGTGAATAAGAATCACGGTCACTGTTTCTTGTAATAATTTCATTCAACTCTCCCATGTTCTGTAGTGAGAAAAGGTTCAGAATAAGCAAAATAATATATTTTTCATTTCAGTCGTGGCTAAAGTGTTGGTGTTATCCCTACAGGATATAAAGGTGCAAAATGTTCTCCCGTGGGCTGAGCAATGAGACAAATTTGCAGAAATACAATCCAGCAAAGGCTATTAGGCAGAAAGGCACTACCTCTGATATGGGAAGTCCCCAAATTCCAAAGTTCTGGAAGAAGAGGGTGTTCTAGGGAAGTAGGAGGGTTACAGCGTCCTGGACAGATTCTCTGGGACACTGTCAGGGGCAGGACTGCCAGGTCAGATACACCATGGTCTTTACCTACACAGTTGTTCCCAGATTTTAAGGTGTGGGCTGTGCCAGCGGTGTGGCTGGCAGCCCAACAAGCTGCCGCGTGTGGTGCTGTGGAGGCTCTGGGCAGTAGAGTTCTCCATATGCAGGTGATCGCAGGCTGCTGGGATGCAGCCAGACCCCTCACGACTTTCTGGGTTATGCCACGAGCCAAGGCTGCAGCCCAAAATCAGGAGGTTACTATCCCTGGCATGGGTGAGAGTTTCTTCAGAGGATTTGTACCTTCTGTCACGTGCTAGTAGAATTGCAATGCAGGTTCATCTTCATTATTTTGGGGTTTGCCTTTTGGGGATAGATTTTTTTTTTTTTTTTAATGCTCAGTTTGTTATAATCTTAAGAACAAGAAAGGAGAAATCCTTTTAGACTTTGTATGTTCTATAAATTAAATGGACATGTGTTCACACAGGGAGTCAGATAAAATTAACCACTACAAATTGGAACAGACACATACACACTTGTGCATGGAAGTATAATACTTAAATATACTAGAGGAGCTATAATGAAGCTATATCAAGCATTGCATACTAAGAAGAGGAAAACACTCTTCTCCACCCTCCCTCCCACCCCCAGCATCTGCTTCTCTGAATCTCCATTTGGGACACATTGGACACATTTAAAAGTAAAACAGACTACATTAATTTTCACCTGAAATGCAATCAGTAATGAGCTAACACATTAAAGACGGAGATGCTAGACACTGGAGTACCATCTGGCACAAAATATAAACCCTCTTTACCTGATATTTGTGTTAGAAAGATCTGCGTGGGCTACAGCAACCAGAAGTCCATTGGTGGCCTGGTAACCATCCAGATCATGAAGATCTTTTTTAATGGGCTTTTGTTGAGAAAAAAGAGAACTGTAATTTTCCAGAGGCTGGTAAAGAACCTTTTCCAAGTGCTGGGTCAAGGAAGCATTTAGTAGTATTCAAAGAACCGATAACACTGGGGTACTTTGCTGTCATGCTTCCTACAGAGAATCCATACCTTTGTGAGAGGCCCAGGACTGGCCCATTGGATGGGATAATTTGGGTGAAAGTGGGTACGGTGCAGAGTTGTTGGGTGACATAATGCAAGGTCATAAGGAAGGCCATACTGGATCAGACCTAGTTCAGCATCCTGCCTTGAACGGTTGCTAACAATAAATGCTTCCCCTGTTCCACCTCCCCAGATTCCAGCCTTCAGCTGCTCAGAGAATCCCTGATCCGGAGCCAGCTGGTGGGTGTTTAATAGCCGCTGATTAACCCATCCACCAGGAATTTGTTTAATCTCTTTTTGAACTGTTTTATCTCTTCAAATGCTCATGAAAGTGTTTTCATGACACTCCTCTCTGCGTTTGTAATATGTTCTCATTTTGATCCCGATGGGAGTTTAGACAATCATGTCAAAAGTTCCTCAAACAGGGAAAGTATCAGGATAAAAGATTTTAAAAACGGAAATATGTGCTTTCCCAGAGAAACTTCATTCTCTTAACTACCACAGTGTGTCTTGGATGCTGTAATGTGCTTCCTCTTTGTTCCCTATGGTGAAGATGAATGCTGTGCCTCAGTACTTTTCAAGGTGACTATCTTAAGAGTTTTTCTCTTTTATTGTATCTCTGCTGTGCCTGCAAAGGCTTCGCAGGTGACTTTGTTTTCCTCATTCTGATGTGCATCTTGTCATGAATTACAGGCTTCCTTATACTGCCAGCTATTTGTAGTAGAGTCCAGAGAAAGTGAAAAAGAGAAGTAAATGTGTGCTGTTCATTTCTGTACTTGCCATGTTTATTTTCACCTTTAGCCTGAAAGAATTATGTACAATTGATACCTACATGAATATTATTGTTTTTCACTAATTATTCATTTTTTAATTTCTTTTAAACTGTGGATAAGATGAGACTTAGAAAGAACACTAGAAATTGTTTTTTCAGGAGTGAAATGAAAAAATAAAATACAGTAGTTACCATTTGTAGTGCCCTTTTATCCTTAGCCTGATTTTTGTGCGCAGACAAAACCTTTCACTCATGACAAATGGAATTTTGGTGAAAGCTTCTGATAGAGCCTGATAGAGCCTGAACTTTTGGCAGAATGAGACTGTAGCGGGGAAGGTTGCGAGAGGTTATCAGCTGTGAAGCTAGGCCCATTGCCTGCCCAGGGGCCTGATGCTGTGATTTGAGTCATTTGGTGTAGGTGCCATGAGGCTGTGCAGTGCGGTGGCTCTTTCTTGAGCCCAGCTTTGTCGTGGGGAGGAAATAGAAGGAATGAGCTCTGCTGTCGGTTGCAATGGACAAGTCAAAAAGGCTATGCGTCTTGATTAACCCAAGTTCATCATGTTGAGTGTGGGAAAAGGATTGCTTCCTTCTTCCTATGTTAATTCATCCTGTTCTTTTGGAATAAAAATGCTTGGGGAACTTGATTATGTTTTTGTTGTACCCAGAACAGCAGCTCTTGAGCCTTCATTGGGAATCTTAAGACTTTCCTGTAGCACAGATGTTAACTGTGTCCTTGATTTTAATGACTTTCTCCAGCACCTGGAAGATGTCAGAAGTCTTTCTGTGAATATTCTGTGTCTCTGTCAGTATTTCTTGCTGTGTGTAGCTCAGCTGGCACCAGATCCATATAAGCCACTCACTCTACCTAATTATTCAGAGAGATTTCTGCAGTAATGTCTGCTCTGGAACATACCTGATGGAGTAGATAAACCACAGGCTAAGGTGCAGTTCATGGAAGTCAAGAGAATAAGGAATAAATAAATATTTAATTATTTATAATAACTTATAAATAACTAATAAGTAAAATAAGAGGGAAAGAGTTGATGTTTTTGGGGCAGGATTTCTAAGCTGAATTGAAAGCCTGAAAGTGAAGGTTAAATTTCACGGTGTGGACACTTTTGCTGCTTTGATCCAATTTCTTTCCTCTCATAAATGAATAGTGAGTAGTTGGATTTGAAAGAAATTTTACTGAGTCACTTTATTTTCACCCAGTAACCTCAGGCCAGCTTTGCAGGTTGCAAACTCAGTTAGATGTGCCGTGGGGTCACAGCTGGCAGACAGCTGTGCCCAGTGGTGTGCTCCATCACTGGAGCAAAGGACTCTGGAGTGCCGCCAGGGTCCAGAACTGCCAGAGGTTCTCAAAGGCAATGGGATTAATGTCCTCATCATTACCAAACCTTATAACACACTTGCGTATGGCTTTTGAGTGAACAAAAAGACAATTCATCTTCAAGTTGTGTTTGTTTGAGCTATGTTGCCCAAAAACATAATTAGAACTTCTCAATAGTTGAGAGTGGTGTGGTGCAGAGTCCCTATCACTTTTTAAAGTAAATGTCTTATAGGCAAACTCTGTAGGAAAGTGTGAGGCAAACTGGTTTATGCAAGACCTTCCCCTGTGTTCCAGTCAGATGTTCTTGTTGGTTCATATGTGTTTATAAAGAGTAAAACCAGCCCGAAAAATAGAAATGTATGAATGTTTTTTCTTTGACAATTCAGAAATGGTTCAAGTTAGATGATAACTGGTTAATTTAAAATTACTAAGACTTTGATAGTTTGACATAAATTCAGTTTAAAACTTTAAAAGTAGTTTTAAGGTTTTCCCTGCTGATTTCTGTAGAAAGTATTCTTACTGTATGCAGCATCCATGCAGTGTTGATCAGTCTACTTCAAAATAATATAGTCTGTTGATTTTTATAAGTTATTTATGATGACACTGAGAATAAAATCCTGAACATCTTTAAGGCTTTATACCATGAGAATCACAATTTGTGCTTGTTAATTTCTTTTGATGTATAGTTAATAAAACTTGGGCTGATTTCATATTCGGCAAGAAATTCTCTTCTTTCTCTCACAAAAAAAAGGGTGAAGGATGGGGTTTATGCTATGTGCTTAGACATCCTCTTCTCCAGTACTTCATTTTAAAATGATATTTAGCTTGTAATTTTAGCTGGTTTTAATAATAATAAAAAAAAAAAGTTAAGGTGTTGAAATGAAAATTAACTGTTTTGTCTAATGGGTCCAGAAAAAAAACAACCTGTAAAATTTCTTTTGTTGTTTTGTCTGAGAAGTGGTTAACTACAAGTAATGTTATTTTCTTAGCTCTAAATGTACTTCCTAGAAGAGGAATAGCTGTAGATCAATTAATTAACAAGTCCTGCTCATGAACCATCATTTAACTACTTTGCAGTGGCCTAGTATGTCACCTAGATAAATTTTCAGACGTTGTGTTAGGTTGTCCTGCATGCTTGCTGTAATTAAGATAAATTAGTTCCTTAGAAGATGTTCCAACAGATTGGCTGTGTCCGTGTACTTTATATTGCAGTAGTATTGAGAAGGCAACCCAGAATATTCAGCTGAAAGCAAGGGATTTTGTTCCACTCTGGGTTTTTTAATCAACAGGTAATCTCGATTATGCTAAATCGTGTGGAAATTTTTTCTGAGAGAATACTTCTTTATGTCTGCACCTCATTAAGCGTGTCCTGTGGATGCCTGTGGGCTGTGCAGCCAGGATGGAGAAGCAGGAGACCAGCCTCAGGAAGGATTTAAAGCAGAGATCCACATTGATGCATAGCTCTGAAATATAGAAGCGCATGACCCAGAGCCAGAGGTGAACCTTCCAGACTTGCCTGTGTCCTCTGTTCCCCATCTGCCAGTTTTACTGTGGGAAGGCACAGTCAGATTCTCATGGTTTATCTTTCATCATGATTATTTGAAGAATGATGGCATTACATTTCATTATGACATGAATAATTTCCTTAGGCCTCTCAAACCTTTGATGCAGGACAAGCTGATCTTAATCTAAAGTTGAACACTTCCAGGTAATTACTCGAATAGCAAGTAAGGACAGAGTTTGATGCAGTGATCTGGAAAACAGCGGGTGCCTGTGTAAGAGCTTAAGGTAATCAAAGCCCAGAAACATAAAACACTGCTGTATTCAAATTGCTACTTGTTTACTTTTGAATTCATTTTTTTGAACATGGTATTTTCTAGTGCTTTTAGTAATAGATTTATTTAAAAATAGATGATTGTAGAATAAGGAAAGACCTCCTGGTGTCAGAAACCATTATGTTATTTAACTTCTTTTAAAAAGCTCTCAATTTTTAAGAACGGTTGCCGGCTACCACTCCTTTGTGAGATTGTTCCAGAATCCTCCTGCCGTGATGGCTATAAATTTCATTCTAGGGAAAGCTGATTTATTTTTCTAAAAGAAATCAAATACTTTTTCTGAAGAGTTATCTGTGAAGTCTGGTTTCGAGCAACCATCCCTGTTTTCATCAGGTGCTTCTGCACATTTCAGTGCCTTTTATCATCTGCCTAGGATTGGAAATTTTGCTGCTCTTCGATTTTGTTTACTACCACTATACATTAAATCAGAGATGTGAAAAGGCAGCATGCTCAGGCGTCAAACCAGGTCTTCTGCCTCGTCTCTCAGGTACATTATCATTGTCCTCAGGCTCTTCTGTGGCTTTGCTGTATGTATGTGCAGTATCCACACAGTTTGAATGCGGTCTTCTAGGTGGTTGGGTTTAGTGCACATCTTTAAAGATTTCAGTTAAGAGAAGTTTTAAGTAACCTTTCTGTCCCACCTTTATTTGTCCAGACAGTAACTCTGCTGGAAGTCATTAGAGTTACATCAGTGTAAGCTAGCATCTCTTCTTGCCTTTGCGTTTCCCTCTCCCAGCTCTCAGGCTTTGTGGAGACATTTATTCTAAAGCACGAGCAGGGACAAGTCAGGCTTTCGCTTGTTGCTCTCCAAGTACAAGGCTGATGGGAGGGCATGTGGTGAAATGCGCCATGGTAATCTCAGATCAACAAAATACACTCAAGATGGTGTTGTCAACTGGATTATTTGTCAGGTTTAATCTGAGTAAATGCCAGTAAACCATCTCATGGGATACTTTCTGTTAAGGCTTGAGGGACATGGTTTAGTAATAACTTGGCAGTGCTAGATTAACAGTTGGACTGGATGATTCTTACAACCATAATGGTTCTATGATTCTAGATGAGCAAAACCCCTATTGGGGGTGGAGCCCTCGCTGCGGTATTTAGCTTTAGTACAGTTCCTTTTTGATGCTAGTTCTAGCAACCTTAAATTGCAGTGGTCAGAAAGGCTTTTTTGTTGTAACATTTATGCCTAATTAAACATTTATAGAAATACTCATTTATGATAGTGAAGCAAACTAATACAGGGATCAGGCTTTAAATAATGAATAAGCAATGGATCAGAATCAGAGAACAGGTGATTTTATATTCATCTTCTAGATTTGTGATACTGAACTCTGTGTGTGTGTGTATATATATATATATACACATGCACACATCCATACATGAGGAGTTTAGAGACTGCCTTAATTTTGTCTCTTTAATGAATTCTTCACAGAATGATTAGTCTGTTTTAGAGAAGTTCCTAGAGCTATAAAATTATCTTGAGATGTAGGAATACAATAATTAGGGACTGAATTATTTTATGTTACAGAAATCAGAGCAGTTTAGAGAAGGGATTTTAACTACATCGGCTAAACTCAGAGGCCATATTAAAACCAAAAAAAACAAAACAAAAAAACCCAAAACAAAACAGAACCCCCTTGTTATATTTTAAATAATGGGTAAAAAAAAGACCTTAAAGACCTTAAGAGGATTTCTGTAGCAAGCCCTAGTATAGAACAAGGTAGCAGAGATTAATCTATCATTGAAAGTGCTGCTTAAAAAATCTCCCTGCTCCACTCATCGGTAAATATTGTGATGGGCCAAATCCATCTGGCCTTACTCAAGCAGGTTCATTGGTGAGGACTTACAGATAGAACAGACACTACGCACGTGTAGAGTCACAAGCAGAAAAACGAAGTGGGTAGGGCAGCAACACAGAGAAATTTAATTCAAAACAAATGAAAACATTAGAGTACAGCTGCCAGATACTCCATGCAGGAGCAGGATGAGGCCAAAAAAGAGCTTCAGGCATTTGAAACCTCCTCCAACCCATCTGTTTTCTACGAATATTAGTTGGTGCTCAGACATTAGGTATTTAGGGCATGTCTACACCGCACACCACAGAACGGCACAGCAGTAAACCCCAGTTCCTGGTGCGTACAGCTCACGGCAGGCTCTCACCACTCATCCACCCTGGACCCTGCGTAGGTTCCCCAGGCTCGAGTCCGGTGGTGCCACCTCCCAAAACTGCAGAGCCTGAAATGATTGTACGCAAAGAGATGTTCAGATGAAGATGTTTTTCCCCCTGATCTCAAATTATATAATGCATCAGTATGTTATTCCCAAAGTTGCAGCCTGGATGGGTTATAAATTGCCTGTAAGAGTAATCTATGCAGATTCTCGACACAAAAACTTTGGGGAATTAGAAATGTTACACAACTTAAATAAATTATCCCTACTTCAAAATAACGAATTAAAGATTCATTCCCATCATCCCGCAAATCTAAAAACATTGCCAAACCCACACAGTAAAGTATGAGACTAGTAATTAGAAAACCTATTCACTGGAAGTGTTAAATGGAAAATTGAAGCCTTGCAATGATGGGTGTCTCTGAGATAAATGTGAATTGATCTGCTGTGTTACCTTTAGACATTTAGACGTTGGAACAGCATACCTGAGACTGTATTTGTATCATTTGCAACTAAAAGAAGCAAGAAACTTTCCTGGGCTTCTAACGTTAGCCTATGAAGTCCTTAAGTTAAATAAATATTATCAAGCTTTCAAGAATGCTAACAAGCTAATTCCAGTCAGTTCTGAATGGATATGTAGATGCATAACATATTTAAGTACAAGTTGTTTTTATTTAAAAGATTATATGTGAATTTTAAACCTACCTTTAAGAAGCCAGGTTCACAAAAACATGAGCTACAAGTTATAACTGACACTGGGTCGTGCAGGAGCTCTCCTGTTAGGGCAGTGCAGGCATTCCCTGATGTCTCCTTTCCTTAATTTGTTTCTTAAATAATTCCTTCTTAACACAAATGTTTTTACCTCTGGTCTTCATTCAGAGCTGAAATAAGGTTTGTCATTCTCTAATAATCAGGAGACTGAAAAATCGTACTTTTTCTCCTTACGAAAATATGAGTGGTAAAGACTGACTGTAAGCAGAAAAAATAGATTTGAAATTCAGAAGGAGTGAGCTTTTAGCTGAGGAAAAGACTTTCAGTGTCCTGGTAAAAAAGGTTTAATTTGACTGACTTACTGGCTTTGGAATTAGCTGAGTGAACAGCATTATTTTTTTTTTCCCATCATCCAACAGACATGTGTCTTAGAAAAATGTTGTCCATAGAGGGCTAATTTCATTGTAAAACATGTACTGAAGACCTGTCCTTCATCAAGGGCAGATGTACACCTTCAAATAAACCTCAAGCTAAAGAATAATTACAGTGGCTTTATAGTACATGGCACTATTTGGGACACTGTATGCAGCCATCCTTACTCCCGTGTTAATGCAGAAATGCTCGGAGTTCCCTGACGGATCTGTGGCCCTGTTGTTCCCACCTTGATTCTCCCTTTGCCGGAGAGCCCATGTAATCTCAGGTATTTTAACAGGACTGAGCTCTGGAGAGCTGACAGTATAGAATCATAGAATCACAGAATGGTTCGGGTTGGAAGGGAACTTAAAGATCATCCAGTTCCAACCCCCCTGCCCTGGGCAGGGACACCTCCCACTAGACCAGGCTGCTCAAAGCCCCATCCAGCCCGGCCTTGAACACTTCCAGGGATGGGGCATCCACAGCTTCCCTGGGCAACCTGTGCCAGTGCCTCACCACCCTCACAGTAAAGAATTTCTTCCTGATATTCAATCTAAATCTACCCTCTTTCAGTTTGAAACTGTTACCCCTTGTTCTATCACTACACTCCCTGATAAAGAGTCCCTCCTCATCTCTCCTGTGGCCCCCTTTAGGTACTGGAAGGGGCTAGAAGGTCTCCTCGAAGCCTTCCCTTCTCCAGGCTGAACAGCCCCAACTCTCTCAGCCTGTCCTCATAGCAGAGGTGCTCCAGCCCTCGGATCATTTTTGTGTCCCTCCGCTGGACCTGTTGCAACAGATCCACGTCCTCCTTGTGCTGAGGACTCCAGAGCTGGACGCAGTACTCCAGGTGGGGTCTCACGAGAGCAGAGGGGCAGAATCACGTCACTCACCTTGCTGGCCACGCTTCTGTTGATGCAGCCCGGGGCGTGGTTGGCTTTCTGGGCTGCAAGTGCACATTGCCGGCTCACGTTGAGCTTCTCGTCTACCAGCAACCCCAAGTCCTTCTCCTCACGGCTGCTCTCAATATGCTGCACAACTGACGTTTATTCATGATGCTAGAATTTTAAGCCTAATGAGAATACACAAGTGTGGACTGAGTTCAGTTTTTTTGTCATTTTAGCATAGAGTGACCAGATGGAGAATCTAAAAACATTCTGTCTTGAAAGGAAATTGTCTCTGGAAGAGAGTTTTTGAGCTGTCAGGAAGGGGAAACTAGCGTGATTGTGGCTAAACCAGGAGGCCTGGTTATCCTGATGTTGCCTGACACTGACATTCGAGTGTTTTACTTTGAATAAACAGGTTTTTTATACCTATATATAATAGTACATAACTTTTATGCAGTACTTGAGCAAAGTCATCCATCTAGCTAAGTAAGGTGGTAGTGCGAAATGACAAGGTAAAATCAAAGAAGCTGCCTCCAAAACGCCTCATATTTTGTAATAGGAAGATGAAAGGAGACGGTTACAAAAAACTACTGCTTATTTCTTTTGTGTGCAAAGGGTCATGCATGTAAGATTTACTGATATGTGAATAGTGAGAATACATGTAAGCAAAATTCTGCATGCAAACAGAAATTACATAAAATTTTAAAAGTGTTCCTTCTGGCCTGGTATTTTCTCTCCATGAGTTTCAAATAACATAGAGTGAGGAAAGCATATAAAAAGAGGGAAAAGATTGCATAATATACTCCTACAATACTCTGTCTGTTGCCAGCAATTTGTTACTTGGGAATTCCCAAATCACAGCTGCCATCTTTGGGCTTAAGCGTATTTTAGAGATTTCTGTATTGCACGGTTGTGTAATTGCTTTTGAATGAATTAAAAAAAATTTGACATCCTTACTTAATTAGTGGTGAGATCCACAGTACACATGTTGCTGCCATGGAGTGAACTTCTGATGCCGATCACCAAATCTTTCTTTCAATATAAAGCTGCAGGGAGCACACAGACTGAATTCTTTCTGATGAAACTAAAGTGGAACCTGTGCTCCACATGCATCTTTGTTTTAAATGGAGCCTCTCTCTGGGACACATTGCATGAGCAACCTGTCCCTCAAGAGACTCTGTAAACAGGATATATGCATCTTAGGAGTACAAAGCATAATTTATTGCTTAATATATGCAACAGGTAGGACTAAAAAGCTACCAGCTACCACTCTCAAAGCAGATGTTCCATGTGTCCTGCTGTGCCACAGTGGGCATCAGCCACACAGGGAAATGATGAGCCTCCGATGTGCCTTGCATCATCTCCCATATTGCTGAGTTACCATCTCCTGATTCCTGGTGTGGTTTTTTTCTTGGGGTTTTGAACCTTTAAAACCTAATGGTTTTAAACCATGACTTTTTCTCTTGAACCGCTAAGCTGCTTTTGATTACCTTCTCAAGAATTACATTGCTGTCTGTGCTTTTAATTGTCTTATCTCACATAATTTTAGGTTACGTAGTGTTCCTAACACTTCCCAAGAATAAACCTGAGCGGAGGTCTCACAGTTGAGCTGTGCTAAGCTGAGTCTTGCCCCACAGGCAGCGGAGTCCCCAGGCTGGGGGGACCACACTAGAGCTAGAAAGAAGTGACACACTCAGAGTCTACGCTGTGTGGGTGGTAGCTCCTCTGTCCCCGTTCCTCCTCACCGCTTCTGGTATAGATGCAGCATCCGTCACCAGTACCCTTCCACCTACGTTTTGGAGAGGAGGCAAATGAAAAGACCAAAACTGCTTGCAGTGCTGAAGCTGGGGACATCAGGCGTTTACAAAATGGCATCGCGACATTTTCTGATGTGTTTTATGTTTCTTTCCTAGTAACACTTAGCAAATTTTTTTTCACTGTTAATGAGCAATGAGTTACTTTCTTGTTGGCTCCCTCAAAGAACTCCAGCAGAGCTTGGAGGCATGGTTTCCTGCTAAAAATAACCCACCTAATCTTCACTGATATATCACACAACAAATTACAAGAATATATATGCAGGTTTGAGTTACCATTCCATAAAAGATTTAATTTTTAAAAGAACAATTCCTGCTTTTTCTCATAACGTACAGAAATACTGTAATTTCTTCAGTATTTTTAATAAAAAAGGATACTAGTATATACAGCATTCTGTTCCTAATAATTTACTGTTACTGAACATGTAGCATCAGTGACTGCCAAAGAATGCAGAATACATAAGAAGTATAAAAAGGCTGCAGTTTTTAGTCTGTGCACAAAGAAATATCTCTTACTAAGTCTCAGTTGTGCCTTGAATACTAAACATATTATGGTGTAAAAGAATATATTTTAATGCATTTGTATTAATTTGTTATGGTAAATTTATTAGACATAATACGTATAAATGAACTGTGGTGTATCAAATCAATTAGTATTCTTAATCGTGAGTCTCAAGTTATTTATTCTGAGCCCACAAGCAATGAAGTAGGTTTTGAGGAGTTTTTACAAAGCTACAATGTTTTGTGGCCTAAATTTACAAAGTGCTAGAGAAAACTATAAAAATAAAAATACCTTTTAAATTATTAATTGTACAGTTATTATAATTAAAAGCATAAAACTTAAGTGAAAAGCAATTAAAGCAAGTCATTATAATTTCTTTCTTTCCTTCTTCCTTCTGGGGACCTCGTAACAGCTGTAATTACTGTATGCAAGCATTTACGCGTGCCAGGGAAAAGCTAAATACATGTAATTGATAGCAACAGCTCAGTTTCTCCAGTGAGGAGAATGAGTGCTTGTGCTTACATCCAGTAATTGCAGCCAGCTTTCCCTCCCCAATCTGCAGCAAGTGACCTTGCCGTAGCTGCAGTGAAAGATAGTTCATTCTCTTCTTGGGGGAGTAGAAAATGGATAAATCCAAAAGAATGTGGAGCTTGCAGAAATTGGAGTGACCGTTCCCTAAATTATGAAGTGGAAGCTAATGCTGCTATCTTCTCAAAGTATCTCTGTCTCTGCACATGCTGAGTTTGCTTTAGGTTGTAGCCTGTTGTAGCCATGTGAAAGATGGACACACAGAAGAGTTGGTCTGGATGTAGGGAAAAGATGCCTGTGTTTGTTATATGGCACATTCTTCCCAGTTTCTGGGAATAGCAAGATGGTAGTATACATCCTCTTTAAAATCTCTTTTTCAGAGTGCAGACCAGCAAGAATGCAGATGCTGGTTTAGCTTCACTGGTTTGAGGAGGGAAGTTAGGGGAAGTGAGTCAGAAATAGGGTGCATGCCCAGCACGGATCCTCCCTGCGCATCTTTATGCAAGCAGCAGTTTTAAGGCATTGTGAGCCAGAGGTCTCATCTGAAGCATCATTTTCCATAACCACCAAAAGTCTAAACGTCTAGTTATTCTTTTGGCTTCCTCAAAATTCAGTGTCAACAAGTTCCCTAATTATCTACTTCTTTAAAATCCAATGCCTGATGATATCACCGGTTATACTACAAAATATAGTGAGTAATCACTCTCTTAATTTTCTCTACCTCATTCGTAAAGTTATAGACTTCCTAATGTTATCAGTCACCATTCTTATGAAACAAAGAGTACAGCTTTATGCAGTTCTTGTGTGAAAGATGCTTCATACCCCTAGTCCTCTTTCTTCTCCATCTCTGTAATTTTTCAAGTTCTGCTTTTGTCTTTTGGAGTGGCCACAACGGCAACTGGATAAAAAAGGTGGGCACAGCACAGACATACAGAGCAGCATAATGATTTTTTTCTATTCTCCTGAATTAGAAACACCAGTCTTAAAGGCTAAATGCAAGGTGAGAGCAGTTGTTTTGAGTTCAACTTAGGTGTTTAAATCAGTTAGACTAGCTGTGAGGACAAAAGTTTGTAACTTGTGGTGCAAGGCGGGAGTACTTACAGAAAAGAGATGAGATGGCTAGTTATTATGAGAAAGAGAAGCAATTTATTGCCTCAAGCAAGTGGCAGAGTTTGCTAGGAGCTAGCTGGGAATTCAATACAGCCCAAAAAATGAATAACCCTATTGAGTCCAAGATACTTAGTATATGAGCTTTTGTTCTGAGGCTTATCTTTAAAAGGTGTTGGGTGGATCTCCTCATCAACACTGAGACATCAGAGAAGAAGCTGTTGTTCTGTGAGATGTGGTTTCCCATTGATGACGGGGTGTTTTTGTCCTTTATGAAGGGCAGAGTTTGTTCTGGTGCAAAATGGATGTTTAGTGTTAGCCACATTGGCACATGCGATAAAGGCATTTGGTACATTGCATTAAATGCATCGCCAGCCATGCAGATACAGGAGTTGGATGATTCTTGGAGGAGCATCACTTTTGATTGCTGGTTGTGGAGATGGTCACCAAGCCTTGAGTTTGCTCCCCTGGCATGAGCTGGTTCCAGTGGCAGCGTATGTTTGCGTGAGGAGAATCTGCTCCTAACAAAGAGCTTAACAAAGCTGAGGGATTGCTTGAGCAGTAGGAGCAGATGTTCTGGGGAAAAAAAAAAATAAATTCATCAGGTAGGATCATTTTTCCATGTGGGTTATCATTCTTAAATGATTTTTCTGTCTAGCTTCCCTGGGAAGGCTGTATTTGGCATCTGTGGATATATGACAGTGTGAGGCTTCTTTCTCCATCAAAGCAAGTCCTCACATGGCATTTGGAAAGCTCATTTAAAGCTGCCCATTAAAGTTAACATGCTTAACAGCCCCTATCTGCTCAACGTGGTGTAACTGCATGACATAGTTAAGTTGAACTTGAAATTATTGTTCTCAGCTTGTAGTAAGCTGTGAAGGCTGCTGCTACTGCAAAGAACTGAAGAAGAGTCAAAAAGTCTGAATGCTTTTTAGTTTTTTCGACCTATATGAGATACCACTGGTTACAGAACTGCCATTGCCTTTATCTAGAAGTCATCACAGCTACAACATGACCAGTGGTATTCCCAAATCTAGTTCCCTTTTTGACCACTGCTGAGAACTGGATTGTTACTTTTAGAGGCCTTACTAATGCTAAAATGTGGTGGGTTTTTCAGTGGTAATGACTGCTTTAGACTATTTTTCTGTAGGTAGAGTTGTTTTTCCTAGTGCTTATCCCTTTCTATTATCTGAACTGAATTTCATCTGGTATTTTAGCATTTTATCTTCAGTTACTTGGCACATGATCTGTAATTCTTACACAGAATTACACCTTACACAGATCTTAATGCCTTGAAAAGTGTTGTATCTTCAGCAGTCTTCATCATCTTAGTGTTCTGCCCTTTCCTTCTCCTTTACGGATCTGTTGAAAAGCAGAATATCTGAGGGATCCCTCTGGTAGCCTTGTTCCACTGTCAAAACCAACCCCTTATGCCTCCACTTTGCTCCCTTTCTTTTAATGCTTATTAATCTACAAAAAGAGATTCTGTGAGGAAAGAGTATTTGCCAGGGGACTGCCCTGTGAGCTGTGGGGAGAGGCTGCACGCAGGTCTCTAGTATCCATTGCATTGCTCTTTTCTGGGTTTGGTTTCTTCACAGAGCCTGAGTCAGCAGAGGAGGATGCTTCAATACAATGTTTATATGGCAAAACTGTTTTTTCCCCTTCTTTCTAGATTTGCCACCAGAATAAAGAATCTGAAGAGTATAAAGATACGATTTTCATTATAGGTATATCCCATGTAGGTGAAAGTAAGCTTGTGTCATGACTGAATTCTGAAGGAAGATAACAGTAGATGCATGGATCTTGATGGTTTCCATCGTTAGCTGTTGGGACATAGCTGTTGCAAAAACTTGCTATTTAGATTTGTGGTAAGTGTGTATCCCATTTTACCTAGCCAGTAAAATTCATGGTGTGGTAAACCGTGAACATGCTAGCACACAATAAGGAGATTTTCAAGTCTGTGTTGAGTAGACACAAGAGTAAATACAACAGATGATATTCCAGGAGGCCCAGTATACCCACTTTAATGCAAACCAAAATATGATTGTAGGATTGGGATAATTGCAGTGGTATGGTTCCTAGCTGTAAAATTATATTTTCTTCCTTCACTTCTTTAAGTGTTACTGGGTTTACTGAACAATTTCAGCTTCTGAATTAGGTTAGAGAGATTATAAAAGTGAAAAGCAAGCTAAAGAAAGGTGTTAACATGAGAGTATTTCTAACTCCCAGTACTGCCGTTTCCAAGCTGTGCAGCCTGATAAATGCATGTACAGTGGCTTTTCTTTGAAGCTCCAGTGACATCCAGCGGTGGCATCCAGTTAGACAACCCCCAATCTGTCAATTTGTAGATTATCCAAAGATCTTTAATACTCAGACATTTGAAGTTGGCAGCTCGGGATTGTTTTACTTCCTGACCCAATTCAGCTTATCTCTGTTTTATTGTTTTCATTTTGGTAGAACAGGGTTTCTTTTATTGCTGCATTGACAATGAGGTTCAATGAATGCCTCCAGCTGGCGCTAACTTTTTTGTTGCTCTGCGTGATATCCTAATTGACATAGTATTCTGGAATCTGCTTGAGATTATGAACTGTATACTTTAGCAAAGGACTCTAGGATCATTAAGATTGCATAGTTGACTTCCTGCAGTGCTTATTAGGGATGAATTCATGTTTATCTGTAGTGTTGACAACAGAAGCTGAAACCACGTATCCTTCTGCTTTATTTCATTTTTAACACTTTATTGTGAAGCAAAAATAGCAGAGATCTGTAGGAAATAAAATAATATGTAATAGAAATCTTAAATCTCAGCTGGTTAATACTTATTCCTGTGTTAAATTTCTCTTCAAGTTTGTAACGGGTTGTGCTCAATTTCGTGTCTTGGTACGCAACATTAGCACAAGACAAATGCAGTTAGGATGTTAATTGTCACACTTACTAGAAGATAATTTCATGGAAGTAACACCTGTCTGGCATTCAGCTGCCCTCTAGATGTATTATGTCAATTAGAAGGACTGACTCATTTTTAAATGCATACATTTTCAAAAATAATTCTAGCAGTTTATGAGGTTGCTCTTTCCTGTTGGAGATGTAAATGAGAGCAGAATCTTTTTCAGTTAAATGCTAGATTCTTCTCTCAGTAATTTAGTGTTGTTGGGTCTGTGTACTTGCAGCAGAACTGAGAATATTGTTTTTTAGTAGGGCTTGTAATATGAACCCGTCTGTCCGTCCGTCCCATCCCATTCCCTTCCCCCACCCCGGCCCCCCTCCGAAAATAGCAGCTCAAACAGAAATTCTGGGGGTTTATTTGCCTTTTCCCCTGAGATACAATCTTTCTGAGATATTTATGAAGAGGCTGGTCCTGCAGAGTGAGGAGTCATGTCTTTATTCCCATTTTTCAGCATTGTTATTTTGTTGAATGCCATCTTCCTTTCGGAGGGGACCATAGCTGAGATTGTGTGGAGAAGCACTAAGTATCATAGAAGATGAAACTGAAAACTAGACCTTGTCACTAAATGAGAAATAGTTTGAGAACTACGCTTTTTATAAGCTCGTTGTTTGACTCTTTGCAGGTTTGCTCCTAAAAGGAAGAGAAGATAGAGATCATTTTTAATAAGGCAAAATGTTAAGAGCTAGGGACCAGGCTCGTCACATCTACCTTTATACATCTAAGTGAGGTGCATGAGCTATATGACTATAGTCTGCTTTGCCCCCTCTAGGAGGGGGCAAGTGAAAGAAGACAATCAGGTACCTACTAAGAGGTTTAGATCTTAGGTAGGCTAACCTGTTTTCGAGCTGGGCAGATCTCTGTCCTCCATCTATAGATGGTATCTTGAATGACTGCTCTTACGTTTGTCATATCGGGGCTTCAGGATGCACTTCAGAGTATTGGCCTACGCCTCTAGATTATGCAACCATAAAAAATAATGCATTTGAAAAATTACCCATTAAAATGAGCATTAACTTGATTAGTTTGTAAAAAAAATGCATGTTTAAAATCATTAGCTGGGTGTAATTACACTTTCAAACCATGAATGCTTTTTTTGAATAGATAATTTAATATAGTGCAGCATTTGTTTCTCTTTTCCACTGAGTCCGTAGAGCATGTAAATAGCTATTACGAACTATAGGATATTACAGCTTCTATAGCAAATCTTGGGGTTTGTGCTGGTTGTTTATAGCCCAATTATAGGGGTAACCAGTGTCCTATATATTTTCTAATGAAGCAGAACAAATGCTCACTGACTAAAAGAACTTTTGGTCTAAACCCAACAAATTAGGACCCTGTAGCAATGTAGGCAGGTTCCTAAATTATTTATCAGACTATTAGTGTTGTTATCCCTGTTAGTTCTGTTAGATTCAATTATATTAACAGTAACTATTTAGTGGAGAAATCTGTTGGCAGAGAGAAAAAAAAATCAAAGCAAAGTATAAGGTAAATGTCTTTATTGATGAAATCTGTCATTTGTAACAACACTCCAGTTCTCCCATACTCCCAATTCCAACATGGCAGAAAAGAAGATCCCAGCACTAATCATAACATCACCTGGGGGAAAACCCCCAAAGAGCAAATTTTTAAATGTCTTTGTCTTCAAATGTGCTAAGGTACATTTGTTGGCTATTTATATTACATATGTGACTGAACCCAAGAACCTGTATGCCTTTGATTTAATGTAACTTAGTTTGTATTTCTGTCTCAATTACATGAAATATTATAATGTTTCATTACACATGGAACATATGCAAGGTGAAATATATGAAACTGAAAAAAAACCAATGCAAGTTTTGTTAGGAAATCTTACCAAGTTTTCCCCTACTTAAAACATATTCCTAATCCTAACAGGTTAATGCATCACAAGCATCTAATATCTGAGAGAATACAGCCCTTCTCCACACCAAGGGCAAAAAATCTTCTACATGTTCACTGTAAGAATTCCTAATTCCGTAGGTCTCCTTTTCAATCCCATGTTCTTCTGTCCGTTTCAACAAAATTACCAAACCTTAAAACCTTGCATGTAGGCAGCTCCTCCGCAGCACAAAAGCAAGCTGGCTTAACTGTATTAGCCATAAATAGGTTTTGTCTGACTGTTCCCAGGACAAGAGCTATTATATCTTATCCCAGGATAGAGCTAAATAGGAGAGTAGGGGAAGAAAGATGCTGGGTTTCTGGACCCATGATGGAGATTAAGAGTTTATTCATTCTTTGTGTAAATCTGGTAGATTTTTTCTCAAAAAAAGAGATGTAAAATTTAAAACCAAAATTTGCATACAGAAATTCTCTTTCTAAGGAGAAACTAAAGCACCAGACTCACCAGCAAAGGTACTCTCTTTGAAATTGTCTTTCCTTTCACCTTTTAGCTCAGTTAAAAGTATTTCTTTCAGTCATCATTTACTATAGCATTTACTGTGTATTTTGATTCATTCATCAAAAGTGCACATTATGGCTAGACACATGTTAAAATTAAAGCAATCAAATAATTTACTGTGACAAAGGACTTAATTTTAAAAGGTACTGAACATCTGTAACTACTACTCACACATATTGGAATGAAACATCAGATTATGAGCATCCCTGGAAGTTTTTGTTTGGTAGGAGTAGCAGGAGTCCAGCACCATTCTGGATTAAGCCAACATCAGGAAAAATTTCATTCTATATTGCATTATAAAATTTCAGGCTATCTTAATGAGTGCCTATTCTCCCAGAGCTTTAGGAAGAAGCTGTAAGATTTGCAGTTTGTCCCTCTTTGCCTTTAAGCTTCTTCAGCAAGAAGTAAAAGGGATTTAATAGACAACCTGTGGCACTTAAGTAATGTTCGATACTCTACAGTTCATATAGTGTATGTTACGTTTTCTCCACACAGACCCTTAAGGAAATTTCTATTTTGTAATAGTTAATTATTGAAATACCTTTTGGTAATGTTCAGTCTCATCTCTCTCAAACATTTACAAATGCTTCTCCATAAAACTTCCCAACAGTTGCACTCTACTGAAATTACTGTTTGCACCAAAATTATTTACAAGAATACATGAATGAGTTATTGGATGCTGCTGAGCAATGGCACCAATACAGTTACTGAAAATCAAAGCAATCAAAGAAATGGACTCCATGCTCCACTCCTGAAACTGTTCATCCTCCATCTTAAATGAACAAAGCTCTGCAGATCAATTTAGCTATGACTCAGTGTCCAAATTCAATCTAAATTATTATGCATAAGGATCACTGTAAGGTGCCAATTTTGTGTAACAGCGCCAATGGCAATAAAATAGAATAAAAATCCAAACGTGAATAGCTATAAATAATAGAAGAGAATAAAGCTGAGGCATGGAAAGACTTCAGTTAGTAACATAGTGAAGTTTGAGACCATTTACAGTAATACATTAGCCTATACCGTGTAAATGGAGAAGAGTCCCATCCTAGAAAACATCACTGCAATTACCTGTTGTTGGTGGCAGTAGATGGCCTGCTTTGCCAATGGCCTTTTCTTCAGGAGATGTAATGAGGGGATTATGGCAGAATTGCCATCAGTGTTCCCTCTACTATTTTAACCCACTCAGGACTTGATTTCTAGTGCTGTGTAGCACATTTTATAAGTTTCCTTTTCATGTTTACAGGGCATTTAAAACCAAAATCTGCTTGTAATTAGCATTGCTAAGGTGGCCTGCAGGTCCAACAAACCCCAGTAGGTGGACGTGGACAGACTTTTGTCATCACCGAACAACTCAACAGAGCAGACCGGGGAAGTGTGAACTTTGCCCGGGTGCCTGATTACCCTGCTCTTAAGGTCCTGCAAAAAGGCCATCATCATCATGTCTGATGTACTATGACAGTAAAGAAGTAGGCTGAAAAGGCATCACAGCTATCTTGCCCTTGGGGAAAGGTGGGTTATACCGCAGTAGGTGTATAAGCTGTTTTTTGTCCCTTCTTGGCTGGCCAGCCTCCTGGGCTTTCTTCCTACAGAAAATGCCCTTTCATGACATCCTATATTGTCTCACGACTGCCGCAATCAATTCCTGGCAGAACAGTGAGAACTGGTCTCCTGGAAGTTAAATATTTGAGGCAGGCATAGGCCAGCCAGGGCTTGGCAGCAATGATGGGGTAAGTCTGGTTACTTCGTCCTGGAGCTTGTTCTGGTGAGGGGCTAAGGAAATATTTCTCCTCTCTTATTGCCAGAGACCAGAACAAAACAGACTGTAGGATCTAGTTTCCATCACTAGTGTATTTTTTGTTTTATTTGTTTTGAGTTTGTTTTGGCATTTGTAACGCAGGTGATCATCATGAGCAGAATGTCAATTTATCCTTGCAAAAACTGCAGCTCCCTTTAGTGAGACAATCTGTGTGTTCATGTGAACCTTTCCTTGCACTGAAGAAAGATATCTGTGTCCTAAGGCAATTTATCTTTGGAGAATTATGTGACCGTGTATACTTGATGAAATGGATAGAGTCTCTGATTGAATCTCCTGATGGCGTTTTATTATAAATTTTAGAGACAAACCTTTTTATTGTGCTTTTGCAAAATAAGCAGTTGCTTTTCTGAGGCATTTAAAAGGAAGCATGTGTGGGAAATCCTTCACTACAGACTGAATGACAAGGAAAAATTAGGGGCTCAAGAGGGAACTAAAAGACTTTGTACCAATTATATATACAGAAGTAGTTTTCTACTTTTTATTACCTTACCACTAAATAAACATTCATATTAATGTGGTTACTTTCCTAATACAGTGTTCAGGCTTAAGCGGTCTGATTTAGTGTCAAAGAAGGGACGTAATGTTGATGGTGATACATAGAATGATAATACCAACACCCTTGAGATGCAGAACCATGGCTATTGAATTTTTAGTTATCCCTGAAAAGACATAGGCTGTAGCAGGATTTTAAAAGTGACACAACATTTTGGAGAAAAATACAGCACAGAGCTCTATGAAGATTTTCGATCAGCCCAAGCCCCGTAGAAGACTTTAGCTTTGGAGGCAAGTTGAGGCAGCACCACTAAGTGAATCATCTGCACCTGAATGAATGTCAATGTGGATGCCTATTTTTTTTTTTAACTAAGTACTACACATAGTTATAAGCATTTTTTTTTTTTATTAAGTACAAGTGTCGTTCTCATTCCTGCAAGCATGGAGAACATAAGAGTAGCATGTAGATAGTGGAACACTTTCTATCAGTGTGTGCAGAATAATGACAACTAATGTCTGTCTGATGTATTGGCAGAACATCACCTCAAAGAGGACAGACTCTTCTCACCATCATTGTTTTCCCTTATTTTTTTTTGACTTGTAACACAAGAATAATTCTGCATGTTACTATGAGTAGAGATAGAATGTTTTTTAACACTTTCATTGTCAAATACAATGATGGAATTTTTACAAGCAAGATTGGCGTTAAATAAGCAAACCAAAAATTTTTTGTGCATCTCTTTTTCTGTTTATATATATACTTTTGTATTTTATTAAATATATACTTTTACAGGCAGTTCAACAGTAGAGATACTGTAGAATGTCTTATATACTAGCAGTAGACAACATCAAGTAATGGATATCTCTAAAATTAACTTTTGAACAGCTATCTTTGTGATGAAAATCATCTTCCCTTGTAAATGATTGGTAGGTCAACACAGGCTATTAAAGATGAACCCATTGCAGAAAGCTAGGGAATAAAGGGTGCACGGTGGCTTTATTTTGCTGTAACTTACTAAAACTGGGACAAACAAGCTTGGCATTGGGGCATTTGGAACTGAGCAGTCCCCAGCTGCTTTCATGATGTAGGAAGCTTGCCACCAGACTACAAAAGTATGGATAATGCCTCAGTGATTGTCCTGGAGTTCTCTGGCTCTGCAAATGGAACTTGAAGTTTGGCTGACAATGCACAGTAATGATCCTCTGGCTGGATGCTTACACAGAGCACAGCAAAGTTTTTAACTCTCCATTTCTTTTTATTTTCTGAAGACATGCACAGAATGAAAGCATCTCCTTGATATGAAAATTAGACAGTTGTCTTCAGAAAACAGAACCTTAACTTAAATGTACAAAACTGTTGGATGCAGTAAATTCAGAATAGCTTTCCATGACCTCATCATATCTGATGCAAATTGTTATGGTCTGTAAAAACTACATATTCTTCTTCCCCTTGTATACAAGCTCAGCTCTTTGTTTCCCTTTAGAAGGAGATCATGCAATCTCTCAGGGCCTGCAAGAGGAGCCAAGGCAGGGGCAGTGTCCTCAACGAGACCACGACCCTCCTTTGTTCTGACCACTTCCCCAGTGTGGACACACACGTATCAACTCATTACAGTCCCTGTTCATACACACAGCCTACCATAACAGCCTTCCCTACTCGCCTTTCTTACACACACACACACGCAAACATGCGAATCCTTTTGTTTCTTATCAGTTAAACTCTACTTGTGCTCGGATGTACATGTACATAGACATGTATCTCTCTCTCTGTAACTGAAGAAGCATAGCAGAGGAGGTCCAGTGATGGAAACCAGGAGTTGAGCAAGAGTGCAGATTGCCAGACAGGTTCGCAGTAATGAGGCGCGTCCAAGGTAGAGTCATCAAGGCAAGGTCAGGGCTGGGCACGGGTACCTGCAGCATTGCTCAGGCAAGAGCCTGAGCTACACATAGCCTCCAACCCAAGGAGCAGTGGAGGCCCCCGGGGAGGCTTCTCACAGCCCTTTCTCGTAACTGGGTTACGAACCCTGTGAACTGTGCTCAAATATGTGTGCAAAATACAGAGATACAGGTTAAGAACAGCAAAAATTACTTTTATAAGGGGCATTCCCACTATCTGTGGTAAGCATTGATTTTCAGTGTGGCAGGAATCAAGCTAACTCTCTGTGACTCTGAGCAATTCACCCTAAGTTTCTTAATGGCAAACTTGGCACAGTGGTCATCTACTGATGCCTGTCATGAGGTCATTTGAGTCCTCAACCCCCAATAAATGTTTTATAAATGTAAACATTATAAGTCAAATCAGTTTTGAGGTTTAAGAGTGTGTATAGTTCTTGTTTTCTCTGATGTTAATATTAATACAATCTCTTGAACTTTGAGATACACTGATAAAACAAAATCTTGTATCTTAACATTATAGCTGAAATCAGGTGAAATGTAGAGTGCTAAATATTCTGTAAAGATCCCCTTTATAAAAATAACAGAAGGTTGACTTCTTTCCAAGTAACCTGCAGACATAAGAACATAATTAATGCTTGTAAATCCATCTTCAGATTTTATATTATATGATTTATTTTTAATTAGATAATTTGTCATTGTTTAGTTATACTAGACTTAGTTCCTCATAGTCTTTCATGCAGTGCAATTATTGGTTTCTTCTTCGAAATATATGTAAAATGCCATGAAAGTAACAATTCCTCTTATGTGGTACATTTTCTCATTGAATATTTAAAATGGTGGAAGAAATGTAATTTTGTTTAGATGATAACTAAATTCTTTGGAGAAAGACAATTTTCTTCTGAAAACCCATGCGGCCAATCTTGTTCTACATCTACATCATTAATTAGGATTTTAGTAGAATTTAATCTATTATTGCAGAGCAAAAAATCTTTTATATATGCAGTTCATATCAATGATAAAATAAATTGATCCTTTTTTTGTGAGATAAATTCAAACTAATTTCTTATACTTCTGCATAGATTTCCTGAGAGTTCTTCTCCTAACAGTCTCATCAGACTGAGCAGAAAGCATCTGTAAACTTAATTTGGAGAGACCTGTTATCCCTGGTAGTTCTCAACTATGAATTTTTCACCAAAGCGCTGGGTTGCATCATTTCATGGTTTTGTAGTACACAGGTTTGAACCTAAGGGTCTGGTACAGTAGTATGGACAATATTTCATTGTCGAATTTATTATCCTGTGAAGTAAAATAGAGATTAGAAAACAAGGAGTTTTGTGAGGGGCAGAATTTATGAAACATGGTTTGCTGTGGCTTTGCATGCTGTGTTTGCATTATCCTGTCCCTGCTGAAATGCCAGCCCTCACCAAGCTCTTCCCATGACTGAGACGTCCCAGCGCGACCACTCTTGTGTGGGTTCCTTGTTACTGTGGCGGTACACCATTCCTGCTGTTCCCTTAGGGGTGCTGCTTACCAGGAGGCACATTTCCGTGACACTTTTAGGTATCTTCTTTATGTCCTTCATACTTCTGTCAACTTTGGTTGAAATACCAAAATTGGTTGACATACCTTTGGTGAAGGTCTAAGTTACTCAGGAGGAAGGAACTCTCAAACAGACAGAGACGCGCATACAAGCAGCTTGATTGGTTACAGCTCCTTTCCTTAGGAAACTCGTCTAAAAAGAAGTAGTCTTTTTGCAAAGATCAAGGTTTTTTTGACAATTGTTCTAGCTAGAGGCTGGAGTAACAGGTCAGCATTTGCTGTGGGCTGAGAACAGCTGTGAAACAGAGAGAAAAAAGAGAAAGAAATTTGTCCAGGAACCTCAGCATGTCCATTGTGCATGGGGCACAGGAGACTGGGCTTTACCATTAGCTGTACCTGGCATGGCAAGTGGAGGAGGAATTGCCAAGACCTCATGGAAAGCATGCATAAGAGAAGCATTTTCATGGTGCCTGGGAGGCAGAAGTCTGTCAACAATCTGATCTTTTCTGTGTCTCCTCTTTTCGTTTTTTTTTGTCTTGTTTTACTGGCAGGAGGTCTCATGGAATTTGGGTCTGTTTGCTTTCATTATTAATGTTTTTTGTGATCTTGTTCAGTACGAGCTCTTGTTGTTTACTTCTAATAATTTTCTGTATAACAGTTCTGGAGGGCAGACAGAAGCACACCTTTGGATTTTGTTGTTTCCCCCCTGTTTTGCGACATCAAGTGAATGCCAGCCCTGTGTTTCCTGTGCTAAATAAGAATACTGATGTAACCTTCTCTTTTTACCTGAAATTAAGTTTTAGGAGGCACTTTTAAAAAGTGTTTTGAGATCTGGTAGAGGGTTTTATTTTATTTCTAATGGAATACTTTGAAAAAAGGCGATAGGTTTCTGTGTAGTGGGAAGCAGTATACCAGATATGTCAGGAGCTGCAAACATTTAAAATTGCCTGAGGCCCTGCTTCTGCATAATCTGGGTAATATAAACCACCCTTCCCTGATAGAAGGTATTTGTGTTATGAATACCCAAATCTGCTGTTATTTACTATCAGCTACAAATGCAGGATACTCGTTGTGGTGCAGTTTGAAGAACAGGATCCAGAGGAGCCGATGAATACGTTGTCTGAGGTGCCTGTTCTCCGGCCCCTGCACAGGCTAGCCTCCACTGGCACTGCTCATTCCCTTTCTCAAAGGACTCCGATTTTATACCCATTCCAACAAGAAGATAAGCAGCTGACAGAAAATTGGTGATTTTCAGTTATGTTTCTCTCCGCTGCATTTTTACATATAGATCAAATCAAATCAAACGCCTTATGCTGTGAATTACGAAAGCAGCAACACCATATGTATTGGCGCGTTTTCTGCGAACTCTGAAGGAGAGAAGCATGTAGGTATTGTGTTAGGACTGCCGCTCGTTAAAGAGTCTGTAAGTTGGGTTGCTCTAAACTGTTACAGGTGCTAAAATTGCATCTGTGGGAGAGATCTTTGTCATCTGCCCATCTGCTGGAGGTATTGGGGGGCAGTCTGTGACGCTCACCTTCAGGACCGTGCGAAAGTCAGCTTTGTACTAAAGCTGTATCCTTCTACTAAACTCACATTTATGGGATAGCAGGAAGCAACTCTCTCGTTTGGCACAAGGCTGCATGAAGCAAAGCTTGGGAAACCTTTGCAGGAAATGAACTGTATCTAATCCAGTTTGATATAGTAGGCAGCATATTATTAAGCCAAATCACCATGTTTATCCCTTTTTTCTTTGCACTCTTTTCCCTGGGGCCAGTACCCTTCCCTCCTCTGGGCAAGTTGTGCAGGGTTTTGTAATTGGAGGGATCATGTAAACCTTCCCTCTCTCCCCTCCCCTCTTCTACCCATGCTGCCTCTCAAGTTCATGCCAGTACTCACTGCTGAATAAGATGCAGCACTCCATTAAAACCTAAATCACTGAAATAATGAACTGGAATAACTTGCCAGGGGCAAAGTGTGTTCTGTTAAGATACCAGTAAAGATCCATAGACCAAATCCACAGGGGTCTGGTCTTTGCATTTACTCTCATCAAATGCAAAAGGAAAGAAAGGAAAATAGCACAACTACTAGGAGGCTATCTTAATTTTGTTTTGAGGCTTCTCTTATTTTCATCACTGAATCCACTTTTCATCCAGTTTTGTTTGTTTTCTGTCATCTTTCTACCATCTTCTGTCATGTGTCTTCTTCCTTGCTTTTCTTTTCAAGTGATGCCGGTCAGCTGAAATGGTAATTGGCTCCCTGTCAGGCCAACTCAAGGATTTGCAATTTATTTTTGCCTGTCACCTGTTGAAAAAGGACTGAAGATTCCTTTTCTGCCAACAAAAGAATCCATTAGTAACACAAAAGCAGCAGCTGCATCACGGCAGAGATGCACAATAGTTATATACATCACTTACTCTTTATCTGCTTCAAGACATCAGGACAGATTGTTGCCTTTAATTCTATACCTGGAAAAAAAAATAGAGTCCATACAGTGCTTCAAATCAGCTGCGCTCTTTTTTTAACTCCTGAAATGACATTTCTTATCCCACAAAACCTTCTTAAAAAATTAAAAGCAAACAGAAAATTGTACAGCAAAGATGTAGTCCTAGTTCAGTGCTTCATTGCCTCAATTTTTAAGTTGTATAACCTTATACAGAAGGTGTAGTAACACAGTGGTAAATCAGGCAGCTGCTCAAGACACTTTAAAAATCTGAGATTCACTTAGGCTGGCTTGGCTGAGAATTCAGGTTATAGTCTGAAGCCATAATGGTCTTATTGATGCAGAAAAAGCAGCAGCAGCCAACTTATTGGTCATTTCTTTCCTTATTCTCTGCTTTTTACAGCCAGAAACATTGCAGATAGAAGTGGTTATGTTGTATTTCAGTTTTCATTAAAAGGAGGGAAAAGTAATAAAAATAAAAGCTCAAAGATTTATAAGTTGATTACAGCCAAGAAATCTGAAGAATGTTGTGGTCATTTTTTAAGCTTTTTTTATTCTGTTCTTTTTATGCAGCATCACACTGACCTTTGGCAGGATGCTCCCTATTGAGACTGTTTTCGCAATCTGCTAGCCTTCTTTGGTCTTTGCCAAGTGCTGGTAGTGATGGGTTTTCAAACACCCTTTGCAGTGATGGAATTTAATATACCCTTTTCCTTTCCTTTTACTCCTCTCAGAAAAAGTACTTTCTGTCCTGGTAACCTGGTAACATCAGCAGTGCATGCAATGCGGTATGTTGAACTAATTGCCAATTAAATAATAGGGAAGGCCAAGATCTAACAGAAAATCATTGTGCACAGTTCATTAACTGCATTTCACAGAACCAAAATCATGCCACGGGATTTTTAAAAACAGGCTTAAGGGATTAACATTTCCTTCCTTAATACTGAATAGTTACAGTGCATAGCAGAATGGACAGATGTTGAGAACAACAGAGGTCGGGTTTTTCAGTTCTTACCCCCCCTAGGTAGATATCTCTACAATTCAGTAATTTCTGTGGATCAGTGTGTCTTGTCTATGAGATGAATGGCTTTAAAAAAGGCATGGGGAGTCTTGGAAATAATCAGTATCTTATACCTATGTCTAAATATGCCTTCTCTGATGTTCAATTATTATAAACTATGAAATACAAAATAAGATTGAGGAAAACACTGCAGATATGTTTCAGGCTGATTTTAAAATATCTGAGTGACTTCACAGAAAAATCATGAGAATAATTAATGTATCAGAAAGGATGACTTATGGGAAGGAGTACATACTATAGAGTACTTGACTTACAAAGATTCCGTTTGTACCTATAAGGAAAGGTAAAGTGCTGTAAGAGGAACCTTTTGTATAGAAAACAAAAGTATAACAAGGATGGTTCTTGATGCTATGGGTTCCTGGTGCTAGACCGATTCGGACAAGAAATGGAATGGGTATGCAAATAATTGAGTTGGTTTTGGGGAATGAGTGGAAGCATAGAAGGCCCAAGAGTGAGCAGTGTTTCATCTGCAGCGATGGGGTTTGCGATGTCAGTGATAAATGCATTGGTGAGAATGGGTAAAATACTTAGAAAAAAGGAAAGGAGAGGGTGCCCAAAATAAAGTCTGAAAATTGTAATTTTTATAATAGATCTAAAAGCCAGTCTTGAAAACTTTTACCTTTAACATTTGAAGTATCAAGATGAAAGTTTCTCATAATAAGCATTTTGACATATGGTCTATTGCATAAACTTAAAATTTACCATGAAGCTTGTTTTTTAAGAGAGAAGCAGTGAGAGCTAGCCATAATACTTTGGAGCTATTTTTAATCTTGCTGCTGATGGAATGCTGAGTGGCTGCTGGTTATAAAGATCTTTTTCATGCAGGTAGTTTATTTCTCTGTGAATTGAACATCTTTCAAGATAATTCATAACACAATATCATCTCAAGTCCTTTTTCTTATTGATGTAGCTATTATCAAGAAGCTTTTTTGCAATCAGTTTCTTCTGTATTTTTGATCTCTTCGTCACAGCTTTGTTTGCAGTTTCCACAGCTGTTTGTAGTACTCAAACATGAAATAGGTTGGAGGTGTTTTGCTTGTTAGGAGCAAAAATATTGCTGCTCACTAAAAAATTACCTACTTTGAACCTCAGTGGAGCCTAGGAATTCAATTTGTGGTCTAGCAGTGGCCTTTCCTGAAAGCACTAAAAGGAGGTCCTATAATACGGGGTAGAACTGGAGGTGCTGGCTTTGGGAACAGGTAACAAGGCTTGCCAGTCTGAGAACACAGGATCCCACTCTGGGGAAATGCTGTGGCAGAACATCATAATCTGCCTCCTTTCTGCAGCTCCAGCTCTTAAAAGACTGAGGGAGCTCAGAGGTAGGTCAGTAAATTTCAGCCAGCTGCCTCAGTGCTTAGTCCAGTACTTTATGCTTTGCAAGAAAGTATGTAGTAGTTATTGAAGACCTCAAGAACTGGGAATGTCACTGCACTCTTTGCTAAAATTTCACCATACATCCTGTCTAAATCACTCCAGAATCAATTTTCAGCTTTTTGTTTTTATTATGCATTTTTCTAATAGATTAAAGAACCCTTTTGTCTCCAGTATTTTCAGCCCATACTTATGTGCTGTAGCCAGGATATTCCTCAGTCACGGTATGCCAGAGAGGTCGAACAAGGAATCTTCTAGCCTCAAGGCATTTTCTCCACTATTTTTGTGTATATATATGTATATTTTACATCTTTCCACACTCTTTTTTCCCAGTCTCTTTTAATTAATATCATCCAGCATCATAATTGTTTACACTGTTTCAATATGAGTCATGCCAGTTCCAAGCAAATTTGCTTACTTCTAATGAGCAAATTCACATGATAACTGTACTTTTTAGTCATTTAATCCCTAAAGGTCACACACTTCTTCTAGCCATGGCATTGTCCTGGAAACCCCAGTTAAATTACTTGTCCACTCTGTCCCTGAGGTGCTTTTCAGAGTTGCTGCTGTCCAGAGTGCACCCATTCTGGTTTATGACCTCCGTAATTTATTCCTTTCTGCACTCAATGACGTAGTTTTCTTGGCATTGAAGAACACTGCGGCCACTTTGTTCTTATTGTTAATTGTGTTTTTTTAACAAGACTTTTTTTCATCTGCAAGTATAACAGGAGTGATTTTACTTCCAAATAGCAGATATTATCAACCTGAACAGGTCAAAAACGTCCTCCGATACGGAATTTCCTTTTTCTTTTCCTTCCCTTGGCAGTAATTGGTGGGAAATACCCAAGACTTCTGAATTTTGGTTGTCGCATGCAGTTGTGTGCCTGCCTGGTAGCACAAACATCAATAAAGCTCTGAAAGGGAAAACAACAGAAAGGAAGTTTCCTGCATCAAAGCGACCCCTAAAATATAGTCTTGCAAAGATACTCTTTAAAGTTTCTTCTTGAATTGAAGGAAACTTTTGCAATGCCTGCTGTAAGAGGCTAACAAAAGCTGTCAGACTTCTTACACCTGTGTGTTTTTTTAAGATCTATCCTATGTCTGTTGGGAATTGGGAAGAGCAGAATCAAAAATGAAAAATTAATTGCAATCTGCAAAATCAGTAACAACAAGTTTGTGGTTTAAGCAATAAAAAAGCCCTTATAACCATCTTCAGGATACAGATTCAGTTTTGAATACAAAGGTGTTTAAATTGTTTTCTTTATATATATATATATACAGATTTTTGTCAAATTTGTTCAGTTGTTTCACAACAGCAGGTAGTCACTTCCAGATAAACCTTTTTAGCATTTAAAAGAATCATGACTTGATAGTGGGATGCCAGTGTGAAGACTTAACTGATTTGATATTTTAAGTCTCGTTTTGACACTATCGTGTTTATATAGCTTTCACTTACAAATACATTGCTTTGCTCTTATTGTAGTATTAATAACTGTAGATTGCTATGTTTTTTACATTTAATTTTTAGCTAAATGGTTTAAATCAGATTCATGAGACATAGGATGACTCACATTTATTTAGAACATAATGGAGACCCAGACCTCTTGATACTGGTCACTTAAAACTATCACCTGACCATTTATTTCTATCTAATTCAAATATTTTTTATTTTCTTGTTAGTTTCACACTCTGCAGGATAAATACAAGTCGCTAAATGCAAGCATTTTTATGAAAATAATCTTTAGAGTTACCATGAAGCGTAAAATAATGGTGGCAAAAAGGTATGAGCAATTAATGAAATCATCTGACCCATTATATGTTACAGACATAGCACTATAGTATTTTGTGAGTAGTAATCTTGTACATTAGTTACTGGTTTCTTCAAACTGTATACCTCAAAGCACATATCAAGACAGAGGTTAGCGAAGGAAAGAAAATCTGCTTACTCTATCCTTTCTTCTCAGTCTAATCACTTTTCTTCTGATAAGCCAAGTAGGCAAGTATAAAGCGTATTCGCCATGTAATTTACTGGAAGAGTATAGCAGTGTGCCTTAAATAATCTCCTCAACTGTAATCTCAAGTGTCAGATATGATACCATAGATGAAGAGAGTTTTTCTTTTTGTCTGTATCAATAAATCCATTCTTGGCCATGTTACTGGAGTAACAGGGAAAAGGAGTTTGCCCACATCAAACAGGAGAAATTTAGGATTTATTCAATTCTCATGTACAACAAAGAGGTGAAGTCAGGTGCATTATTTATCACTATATTCCTGGTGTTTGGGCTGTCATTTGCTCTTTTCCATCTGTGATAAATGTCCATAGAGTTCAGCTTATAAACGACTGACTAGTCTGCTCATGCCAAGCAAATCTGCAGTGCCCCACTAAAGGAAAAAGCAGGAAGGAGGTTTCATTGTTAGGGTAGGTCTTAAAGTGGTCTTTGGTACGCGCTCCGTGAGGGGAGCTGGTGCCTCCTGGAGTGAAGGTTGCTGCATGTCTTCTGAAGCTCATCTTTTCATGAAAATCACATAACACTTTATTCCCCTAGAAAACCTAACACACATTCCCTCTCAAACATTTATCTTTCAACATTTTTTATATCCTGGTATCTGATCTTAATTCTGTTTCTACTCTTAAGAAAGTGTAAAGCCAAAGTTAAATTTGAAAAGTAACAGCTTTGAAGTGTACACATCAAAATGATCACACAGAAATTATTCTTGATTTCCTAGTCCCGAGGTCCTAAACCATCATATTATTTCCTTTGTTCCACTGTGCTTCTACTTAAATCCTTCAGTCCCCATATGCCATACTGAAAAAGGACAGTATGCTTCTGTCTCTCTTTATCATCTTGTTTCTGCTTAAGAGTCCAAAGAATGATCTGGAAAAGTTTGGTGTTTGTATCCTGTGACAGCTCAGAAATACTGAAATTTTAGCTCTTCAAAATTGCCAATGCATTTCTGTGATTACTATAAAAGAAAAGCCAGATTGCAGCATTAAAATAAACCACTGAATCAAATGGTAATGTAAGATGCCATCTCTCAGTTAAGATAATATTGACTTATTGTCAAATTTAAATATTCTAGAAAAGGATTTTTCATTTATACCATCATCAATCTTTGATAACATATCAGAATATCAGAAGCTATCTTTGCTGTGATCTAGAGCTACTCCGTTAATAAGAATAAAAAGATGATATATAAAATTGCATTGCAAAATGCCCAGTAAGTTTAATTACGTATATAAGATATTTTGTAAGCATTTTCCCCATTAGAAGATTTTTTCATATCGTTGATACTGTAATGAGAATAAGAAAGTTTTCTTATCAAAATAAGGAGACCTCTAAAGTTCTCAGAATGTTTCATGATATAATTAATTTTACAGTACAAATGTTGTACATTAAACATTTTTTTATTGTAATATTCTGAGGAACAGAAAAAACAAATGACCAAATTTCTGTTGCCATAATGATTCATTTGACAGATGCATTAGCAGACCAAAGAGTGTGCTATGCAGCAGGTTTTGGTAGTTATAAATAGCAGTATCTTTCACATTGCCTCTTAAAATGTACTAATAATGCGTGCTGGACTATGTTCTCATTGTATCTCCATCAGTATAAAAGCGCA
Source organism: Rhinoptilus africanus (assembly GCA_013400135.1). Classification (NCBI taxonomy): domain Eukaryota; kingdom Metazoa; phylum Chordata; class Aves; order Charadriiformes; family Glareolidae; genus Rhinoptilus; species Rhinoptilus africanus. The sequence goes on from VXBO01006695.1 coordinate 214,913, forward strand.
GAGATGCCAGTGAAGATAATGATGCTATTTCAATTTCTGATATTGGTTACAATGAGTAATATTTTGTCTGTCCTTCCCATGTCATTTCAGCTATACATCACAGAAGTAATGTTATCAATTTGTTTTCCAGATAAATTGGATGTGAAAGGTACCTTACATGCCTCTCCAGTTATATTAGTTCAANGTTGATATCTATTAAGAGAAGTTGAGCACTTTGGGGAAGAGGTCAGGCAAGAAGGATGAACGCAAGCATGGTAGAAAGTATGTGTAAAAGTTAATAGATTAAAGCATCAGTAAGTGCTTTTCTTTAAAGACATTAATGTGCGGCTATTACTAATTAGTAGCTACGCTAACGTATCACCTGAGATATCAGAATATATACTGATTTGTTGCCTTTTACTGGGTAGAACAAAGTTTGCAGATGATGATGGGCTTTCTCTTTCCTTATATAATGAATATATTGCCCTTCAATTGTGGGGCCAGACAATGAAAAATCAGAACAGTTAATACTGTGTGAGTACTTAAAATTAGAATTTAAATGACCAGTCTTGTTTGTTGAGTACTTTTGGTCATGTGTAACCCCCAAATAAACCTAAATTAATTGAAAAATTAAAATATAATAATAATAATAATTCCATTCTTTTACACAAAAGTTGGGCATCAAGAATTAGGAAATATTGCTCTTTCATCAATGTATGAGAAATTTAGGACATAATAGTGGAAAATATTAAAATTTCAGTACATTTACACAAAGTCTGTGCAAGGTTTAGTATGCAAAGACAATGGACATTGTAACATTTGAACTCTGTTGAGTACTGAAAAACAAGAGTAGTAAGCATGTGAAGCCAAACACTACTGCATACTACAGCTCATACTTCCAAATTAGAAATCTGTTCAAAACAGGTAGGATGCATGTTTAGAAAAGCTTATCTCTTCCAGATATACTTCAGTGCAGTTTTCATTATACTTGCTTTGTCAGGAGCTCCTAAACAGGGAAGGCCCTTATGTTGGAGACCACTTGTTCCTTGGCGTGAATGCTTCCAGGTCCATATCAGGAATGCTGTAAATACAGAATAGCTGTGCAGGAGCTGTAGGCAGTTGTTTAATGCAGTCTGTAGGGACCCTGGTTTATTGCTTGGAAGAACATGGAGTTGCTGCAAGATGTTACGGCATTACTTTGCAATCAACACCTTCTAAATGAGAAGGTTATTTCAATTTATTGGCATATTGCCATACTGAAATAGCATCTGTGAAAGAGTACATTCGTATGTTATATTCAATAGAGTAGTTTTTAACTAAAACATTTGTAATTATTTGAAATTAGTCTATTGGAATGAAATTACTTACTAATGCAACTTTGATAACTAAAGAGAAATGTCTTTTTTTGTGGCTGACTTGCCTAAGATGTATTTATCTAAATATGGAAATGTATTTTTTGTCACAACAGTATGAAACTTGGAACAAGATCTCTAAAATGTGGTTTTCTAGGCTTCAGTCCTGTAAACTGATGAGTACCTCCTGTGATTTTGCTGTACGTGTTCATCCTATACTTAAATATTTGCATACGTATCAGTAGATCAGGCCTTTGACTCTCATATGCCTGTTTGGTTTTTTATTTAACTTTTTTCTCTTTGATATTTAAAAATATCACCAGGACAAGAGGTAATGGGCACAAACTTGAACGCAGGAAGTTATATCTAAATATGAGGAGGAACTTGTTTCCTTTGAGGGTGGCAGAGCACTGGAACAGGCGGCCCAGGGAGGTGGTGGAGTCTCCGTCTCTGGAGACATTCAAAACCCGCCTGGACGCGTTCCTGTGTAACCTGCTCTAAGGTGGCCCTGCTCTGGCAGGGGGTTGGACTAGATGATCTCCAGAGGTCCCTTCCAACCCTTGCCATTCTGTCATTCTGTGAAACAGAAACAGCCCCAAGAGCTTCATCCTGTCTGGCTGATCAGGATGAAAGCCTGCTAGTGGAGAGCGTGTGTCCATGGATAAATGCGGGGCACTCCAGTAGCTGCCCTGAGACACTTAGGCTGTCCCACCTCGCCCCGGATCCCCAGGTGTCCCAGCTGCTGGCAGCAGCAGCTCCAATACCTGCTCCCAGGCCTCCTACTGAATTGGTGGCTGGTCTGGCTTGATGTCCACTTGCGATCACACACTGGCCTACGCACCCACACTATACCGATCTACTCCAGTTTCCGCAGTTTCTGGCACCCTGGATACATGGGCCTCTGTGACCTGTGGCCCCTTTTCCAGTTGGCACCACTCAGACACCTCACACACTCCAGTCTCTCCAGTTGCTGCCACCATGGACACCTGGGACACTTGGGTTCATGGTTCCACCACAGTGATGGCACTGACAGCTTCGTACACACACATGCGCACAGAATAGGGAACCCCTCACCCAGGAAATTAGTCAGAGGTGGAATTTAATAAGAAACCATGTTGTCCCCTTACCCGTCCATTTTCCCACCTGTTTTCCTCCCTGATCCACCTTGATTTTATCTAAGTGCAATCATATCATCAATACTCTTTCTGATTGGGAAGATGGGATTTCTGCTGTCTCTCAGATGTGGTGGTTTTGACTCTGGGATTTATCCAAAGGCTGTTCTGATGGTACATGTCCATGTTTCCCCCCTTGCTGACTAAGCGTTAAGAGAGATTTCTGTAGATGCTGTGTGCCTCTGAGTCTGTACTGAGGTTGATAGAGAATACGTGCATGAAACATATCAACTGATAATTAGCAGACAATAGATTAAGTTTTCAAACAAATGGGTTTGTGGGGTTTTTTTTCGAAAAATCTGAAGACTACAGAAACAGCGCTTTAATTGTAGGTAGTGAAACCAATAGTAACCATCATTTGTCTTTTAAAATCTTTAGAATACAATTAAGTCTACCTCATAAGTAAGTATCCTTGAAAAGCAGTGTTTAAAGCACAAAGGATCTTTGAAATGGTGGACAGCAGCTCAAAACTAAAAAATGCCCATGGATCTCACCAGTAGCTGTTCTGAAACGTGTAAGCTTAAAACCAAAAGGCACAAATAACGTATTATTCCAAAATACACCAGCAAATCCTAGTAAACATTGAATTGATTTTCCTTTTTTCTCCTTTTTGCAGCTGCTACTCTGATTCAAACTGTTTATTCACAGGATGAAAGAGATGTTTTTAAGCTTTCTCAACAGTTCCAAGTGATTGATGTAAATTTAAAAAAAGCTACTCTGATTTAAAGAGAGTTGCTAGGAAACATGCAGTTTGAAGATGAACTCTCCCACTGAGCTTGTCTTTGGCTGTACAATAGGACGTATGTTATAGGGTATCCTGAGTTAGAGATTATATGGATAAACTGTTAAGTTTTTATGTATATAAATACATCTGTAATGACCTTATTGAGTACACATGATTCATTCCCATATCTTCATTTACTGATGAATAACAAGGTATTACTAAGTTCAAGAAAATGTGAAAATCAGATAGAAAGTGCCAAGTGTGTGATAAAGGTTTTCATATAATCTTGTTTCATTTTTCTGAAACATCAACTGAATTTTTTCTTATAAATGGATCTACTTAAGATTTAATTTCACGATTATATTCTGAGTAGTCTGTTCTTTTCTTGTATTAACTTTAACAAAATTGAAACTCCAAAAGATAACAGCAGTTATACGCTTAATTTTACTGGAGAAGTTAGTGGGTTTTGTCCCTTGAGAGTTGTTGACCAAAGTAACCAAAAAAATCCTCTTTATCCTATGGAAGAATGCGCAGTCATAATAATGGATATTTATTTGTATTCATGGCTGATTTTTTTTCATGCTGGTTCTAGAGCCTTGTGTGTGTTTGGTTATCTTGGAGTCCAAGTTAAACTAATTAGGCTTTAAGACCCAAACGGAAGCTACTTTTAAGTATAGGAACTGAGCAGTATGGGGTTCTGCGTGATGCTCGGTGCTTGGCAGGAGGTTCATTGATTTTTATTTACTGAATTTTTTTACCAAGCAATCTTTAAGCAGCAAAGGCGTTATAGCATGCTTTCAGAAAAGTGTGAGTAATGCCCACGAGTTATGGCAGCAGTAAGTGATCTTTTTCTTATTTATTACCTTAGAAGAAAGGACAGCCAGTTGCTGATAGAGCAAACGGTGTGAATAGGGACCTGGAGGCCTGGCTGCCTGACCCTTTGCTGCTGACATGATGATTAAAGACAGTGTTTAAGTACCACTAAGCGACACTTCGTTATCTGAAGGTATTTCAAAACAAAACCTTTTTTTGCAGCTCAGTAACTCAAGAAAAGTAAACAATCTGTATTCTTAATTAATAGTAAAGCTGAATTGCAGATGTTACCACAAATTAGAAGATGCCTTGCCTTCCTAAAAAAAAAAATGTTTACAATACCAATACTAAATGACCCTTCGTTAGAAAGTCATTGATTAACTGCAAGATGAGATAGATGTGTGACCACTGCAAAACCCTTGTGGGGGGAAGAATTAATGTTATTTCATAATGAGTCTGTGGATGCAAATAAGAAAAATAAGACGTCTCATTAGTTGTATGAACTATCTGAGAGGACAAAATAACAGAAAGCCAAAACAAAACAGTGAAAAAAATGAAAATGGGAAGGATGATGTAGCAGGCAAGCAAAGAAAAGTCCCATAGGGCTTCTTAATTGCCTAACAAAAAACCAAAAGTGCCTACTGAGCAAATGACTGTAGAAGTTACTGATTCTCAAGGTCTGAATTCTTTGATGTGTAAATATAAAGGAAGCAGGAGAGTTAGATTCACAGTGTGATTAACTACCAGCGTGTTGTCCTACTTGAAAAAAATATGGATTAGAAAATTGCCGTGGAAAACAGACATCTCCTGGTTGCCATTCAGATCCCTGGTATCTTCAGTATCTTATAACAATCTTCTGCAACTACGTTTGATGTTTTTGTTTCTTCTTACGGGCACTATGTTTTCTTCCTTTGTAGAATAGGCATTATTGCTTTCAAGTGCGAAAGGCATGTCTCAAAACATGTCTAGAGAAGGAATTTATTGTCTTTTTGATGCTTGATTCTTGGAGAAAATCAAAAAAGGAGACAGGGAGGGGAGAAAAAGGGTAACTCTGAGACAGAATATGTTGCAAATCATCGGTGTGCCAGGACATTAGTTCTTTTAAGCCTGGAAAAAGGAGGCACAAAGACTAAATTCATAAGTATTTGTAAAAGAATGGAAGCTTTGTATTGCACTCCAAAGTTAAGGTTTCCCATTGTAACTTAGGCCAAGCCCTGTAACAAGCCTGGAGTCCTCATCACCTCCAAGACATTGGTTCTTTGTGTTTCCAAGTCAATGTTTATCAAGCAGAAGTAAGAGCTGGTTGAATTGCCCACTGTCTCAATATATTAATGAACTGATCCAAGGGTATATTTATTTATTTATTTAGTACTTGTAAGCAGTAGGAAAAAAGTTCTGAGTAATTGAGGGGAGGGATTAGAGTGCTCTTTGCTCCAGACTAGCGGTTGTTTTTTATATTATTGCATGTTGGCCTTGAAAATGCTGCTCAAGAAGAGTATCTTATTTACGGGCCATCAAATTGATGGGCTTTTTGTCTGGCTTTCATTCATGTGAAATAGAGACCATAGCTATATTATTTAAATAGGATGATGTGGAAAATACTAGCAGCATGACTGTTGGTGATGGACCGGTTGGGCCACTGGGTTTGAGTTGGGCCACTTGGTTTGGAAGCAGTGGGTTTGAACTTGCATTTGCACTTGAAAAAATCTGGCAAAAATGAAGAGTATAATTCTAGAAATCAAAGGTGATCAAAAGGAAGTGAAGCATTTTACAAGCCTTTCTGAAGGGAACTAAAGCCAATTTTGAGCTCTAAGAGATAGCCAGCTATTGTTAAAAATCTTCTGTAGCAGTGCTATAAGAGCAGGGCTGTCTTGGAAATTTAGTTCCAGTAATCCCAGACCACTGTAATGAGATAAATCTGTGCATTGGTAAGGAACTTGACTGTTAACACTTTGCCGGTAATAGAGACCAGTAAACACTAGTAGCTAAGATACTGGTTTCAGAAGTATTCGGACTTTTGAATAAGATGTTGTGCCCCTTCTAGTGGCATAATCTAACCTAGAATGCCAAAACCTGTTGATTGATCACAAAATTAAATGGCAAAGATCAAAGTAGTAGAAAAGAACAAATGGTGATACAATAAATAATATGCAATGTACATAATTATTTTTGCTAAATTCAGAAGTTTCTTGGTAATTCTAAATACTGAGCAACTAATGAGGAGTTTAGGAGGAGTTAGTTATCATAGCAAAAAAAATGCCAACTCTTTTAAGAAAATCAAGATAACAAGCAATTAGATGCTTACTAAAATCACTAAAAGAGCCTGAAGGAAAAACAAATACAAAACAGTGATTAGGTTGAAGTATTGTGTGGGTCCTAAAAGGCTTTGATTATAACTTGACACTGTGTTAATTTACTAGTGAATTATTGCAATTATATATATTCATGTTTTGAAAAAGGATGGAGAACCAGAGATTTCTTCTAGATTGTTGTATCTATTTATAGTCTAATCTGGATGGAATCTCTACCAATTCTAAAACTTGAATGCATATAATTATCATACTATACCAGGAAATGAGAATCATAACAAGCATCATGATTTACCTCTTCTAGCTAAGTGTACCAGCCAGAGCTCCTCAGTGCTTTCTTTTGCCCCCTCTCTGCCCATTCAGCATTTGGGGTTTCTGAGAGGGAGCTCTGAGCGGATGTCAGGGGCTGATGCAGTGATCGTGCTGGTCCCACACTGAAAGCCTTGGGGAGGGAGGACCTTGCCATGGCAAACGTTGAGGTTTACTGACAGAGGCGACTGCTAATCCTCCTGCACCTTCATCTACCTACATCTCCATCTCCATCCCTTTCCCTCTCTGCCGTTCTTTCTGACCGCCCTTTCTGTTTAGCTTATTGCTTTCATCCTTCCACACATCACTTACAAGTCCCACAGGACATCCCCCCCACTTTATAATGCTGAGCTCCCTCCTCGTTGCTTCCTCTTCACTCCTTTAACGTCACCCTCTGTTGCTCCGCTTTCCGTTGTCCATTCACACCCCTTCTTGATTTAAAATCTAGTAGCCCATTTTCACTGCCGTTGATCTTATGATCATCGTTCGTCTGACTTCCATTACCTGCTGTTTGTAATTTCTTTTTTGGTCTAGATTAGGAATGGTTTACACCCTTGCAAAGAGATGATGTCATCTACGCGTTTGCATTAAGTAGGGAAGTGATGCAAAACACTGGCTATTTTTATAGCTGTGAAACAAGTGTCTCTTTCTCCTTCATGAAGACCAAAGTGTGTGGTGAAGATCTGAAGAAAGCCACATGAAATACTGAAGAAAATATAGACATTTTGAGTACATTTTGAGAGATTAGCGTATCCTTACGATCGGGTAGCATAGAAAGGCAGGTCTATTCTTGTGTCCTGGGAGCAACCCTCATCCTAACAAAACATCATGAGACAGTGCAAGCCTCCAGAAGTGTTCTGGGAGGTCCCTGCATTTAAAATTTAAAGTGCTTTATATTCAGCAGGCAATGTCCCAGTTTTCCCCCACCTCCTCTGGGAGGATTGCACTCCAGACACCTCACCAGAAGTTTTCTGGAATCTAGCAAGGCAAAGGTCCTCCAGTGGCGACTGGCCCTTTTGGGAGACTGAACAGTCAAAAGGGACTTAAATGTGTTAATGAGCATTAGATAGTAATTAAACCTGACACAGTTGCAGTTAAGTGCCTTCTCATTTTATTACATATTTTAAAAATATCTTACTCCTTTGTTAAAATTACAGTGCTTTGTTGTGAGAAAAGAAAGGTAGTGCCCTGTGCAGACTAAAAGGAGTCCAGGCAATGCAATCACCCTCTACTTTCACAGGAGAGAAAAGGGAGTTGAACTAATGACTGTTCTTTCATTTGGGAATGATTTTGACTTAGGCAACAATATCCTTTTCACTCTGTGAAAAAAAAAGGTTGAGAGCTGTGAAGCAAAAGAAGCAGTAGATAATGCCGTGTGAGCGCTGCAGCCCACAGTGCTGCCTCTGGCGCGATTCCAGCTGCATCTAACACGCCTGGACTCATCCTTGGGCAGCTGGGTGGTAACATCGTGTACAGCCACACTACTTCAGATGATGACCTATGTGCTGTCTCATTTCATAGCAGGCAGTTCCGCCAAAATTCAGCCGAGCGATGGAGAACAGCCTCACTTCTCGTCCACAAGCTGAGATAAATCAGGAGGGATGGATGTGCTATATATATAGAACCCACTCAGCCGAAAGAAGTGAGAGCGAGGAAAGGATTTTAATCCTGGCAGGGTGGATATTTTGGTATCTGAATAAAATGAGGTATTTATAGCATTTACTGACACAATTTTTATTTACTGTAATGTGAACCAGTGTTCAAACTATTTTTTCCTGAGCCAACAGAAAGAAATTTTTGGAGAGCTAGAGGACGAGGTAAATTTCCAAAATTGAACCTGAATTCTGCAAAAGAGAGGGAGGGAGGAGGGATCTTCTGTCTATAGTGGTGCCTGTCATGTCAGAGACAGAGCAGGAGTTTACTCTTAAAAATTTCATCTATCAATACATTTGAACACAGTCATTATCACCATGAGTTACTGCGTAATTACCGTTGTTCCCAACAGAGTTCCTGTTTCATTGCTGTTTAATTATGTGCATTATTTCAGGGTAACTATACAATCTAACTCACGTCACTTGGAAATAAATGTTCCAGACGAGGCAGTGTCCTAACACAAGGAGCTTCACAGCCAGGATATGGCTGCTGGAAAAGTAGACGAGGTCATTTCTTGATCTAACCTACTACTGTCTTTTGGAGAAATCATATAGACACAATAGTTCGTACCTTGGTCATTTAAGGTAGATGCCTGAAATAGTTGTGAATGTCCTTTGTGTGACAGAGCCTGAAGAAACTTTAGTGCCAACAGAAATGGGAGTGTAAAGCTGTTTAGTAAATTCTTCCCCTTGGATCCATCTACAGTAAGCATATGTATTTATTGCCAACCTGAGAGTCTTTTTCCAGGGAATATTTCTAAATAAATCTCAGTTCTGTGGATCTCTGTTTAGCTCTTGTCTGTGTTTTACTGAACGCTGTTTTCATGTAACAGCCATGATTTTAGGGTCATAGCAACTAATACAGTTTTGACCTTTTTCTTAAAGATTTAATCTGCTAAAAAAAGGAAACATGTGAAGGGCAACAGCTCCTGCAATTTCTGAGCCAAAAGATTCTATTATGACATCTCTTGCAATTTTCCTACACTGTGAGTTGAACAAAATACCTCATGAAACTCTCTTCTAAGGAAAGCTCACTGTTTGAGGCATGTTCAAATAAATTGCTTCTTGGCATTACTTGAGGAGGAGGGGACAAGTGTGAAGCCCTTGTGGCCGAGACACGTTCCTAGCCACCTCAAAGAAAGGCATGAGACAGGTACACTGAGACAGGCCTGTCCAGCAGCAGCTCAAACCAGAGGCTCTCTGTTAATCAGGCCGAGCATAATTAGGGACTCAGGTACCTTTGTGCATGTACTTTGACGTTCAAAACTGCCCATTTCTTAGTATTGGAGGTGGGAAACTGGGCAGTTTAAAAACAAGATGTAAAACATCTGAATTTTGAAAAAGGACAACAATTTAATAAAAATTTTGATCTGGAAAGAGCGAGAGTCTCAAGAAAAGGTAGAAGCCAATATCAGAGTCACCAGTGTTTGGCATGGGAAGCTAGAAAACAGTAGCATCACATGCAAAAAGTGACGATGCCGTCTTTGCATGCTAACATGTCCTAGGATGCATGTTACTGAAAGGTATTCAAGTATGTATAAGCATATTTTATAATGAAATACTAAAAAGATGGATATGCTGAGAGGAATGGATAATATCATTGCCTGAGATACAATAATAAGCTCTGCATGGAGGTTGTAACTTAACCAGTGCTACAGCAGAGCAAATCGAGAGAAGTGTGAACAAGGTGTGGTGGATGTAAAGGATGCATTTATAAATTCATGGCAAGAAATCCATTAAACAAAACAGAAAATTGCATACTGCAAACATGGTGATACATTGCCCTAAAATAATGGGTAACTGCCACCAGCCAGAAACAAAAAGATAGTAAAATACTCTGATTGAAAGAAGTAAAAAATGTTATAGAAGTATTCTGAAAAATGGTATCTAAAATCTTAGAATATTCAAAAGAAGATGTATGTTTCTTTAGTAGAGTTTCTCCCACAGGGAAAAGAGAAAACTTCAAATATGACATTGCAATAATGATTATATTCAACATTTAAAAGGAAACTCATGAAAATTCATACCACCTTTCCAGAGGATCATGAAGTGTATGTTAAAAGTATAAAAGGAATTATATACTAGACAAAATAAATGAATCCTGAAAAAGATCAATGTGCTTAGGTTTTACTTTGATTTTCATTCTACGGGCTTTGAAATCGTTAATTGTCATGTAGTATTTACTGAGATGAGGGAGGATAAAATCTTGACTTTCCTTATTTTATTGCAAACTATGTATTGTTTTAATATTTCAAATAATGTGAAGTGTTCTCAGAGACAGGATCTATATCCAGCCCAAATTATGGTTTTAATATAGGAAGATGAGACTGAAAGAGGATATTTGGTATTAATATTTCCCATATTACTTTCTATCACTGGAAAATCTGAGGTACTCTTAAATTAAGAGTATTCCCTCTAAATAAAAGATTCATTAATTTGGTCCAGCAAATTTGATAATGCGTTTATTATTCAAAAACCTCTATCCTGTATTCTCTCTTGAGTATTCAGTTTGGACAGATAATATGGCAAGTTAAATGTGATATGAGATAACGCTTTGTGTCAGAATTATTCACTCCTTTTTCTTTCTCCCTGATCAGATATTTTTAGCTCTCTGAATGCTGGCATTGCAAGGCACAATTCCTTTTGAGCTAATGGCCGAACAGAAGATAACCATGTGGCTCTTCATCTATCATCTTATTACACCCTGTTTAGTCTTCAGCCTGGCAGGTAAGATGACCTCCCATGTTAATTCATTTAACTAACAGTTTTCAGTTTTATGCATTTCAAGGTCAATTATGGTGTTTGTATGGCTTCAGTTGATTTCTGCATATACGATTAATTACTTTATATGAATAATGCAGCTGTAAGGAGGCATACGTACTACACTGGAAGCCATAATTTGAAACTTAAAAAAATAGAGATCTGGACCTTAAATTTGTTTTTGTCTATTCTAATTCAGTATACAGAATTATTTCTTTCTCTAGATTATACAAAATGTATCAACCATCTATTTATGCACAGATGATCAGGAGATGATCCGTTAGAAGAATGGAAATATGTCCACAAGAAGAGACACTAAACACAACATTCTGCAATATAGACACCATCTAAAATTCATAAAATCCTACCAACACAATATAGTGGTAGTTTTCATAATACAGTGGGGAAATGCTGCATATACTGACTTTAATTTTAAATTACAAATAGTAAGACTTTTCATAAATAGAGATGGGGCCATAAATATTAAAACATTCAGGAGTCGTATTTCTAACTCTGAAATTACAGAGATATTTGCAACTGAAATTTTGGTTCAGCTCTAAGAGATGGAAGGAGCCCTTTGGAAACTTAAAATTCAGGATTAAAAGCTAGTTCCTATTCCAACTGTTCCGAACAACTTTGAGATTTGCAAAGCCCATTTCAGACATCCATAAAAATTTAAATGAACGCTGTTTTTTAGTTGCTATGATGAATTGGATGATGAATATGATGAATAAGCAGAGCTCTCTCAAGAACTTTATCATTTTGCTTATGTACAGACTGCATGAACTGAGACCTAAGCATGTAAAAAACGGATTAATTAAATTGTGCATACATGAAATATTGACTGAAGTTTGAGAAGTTCAAATATTATGTACTAATGATTTAGTTGTTTACAAGGTAGGTTTTACATCCTTCCCTGCTTTGAGGGGAAAGTTACTCATATGCATTTCATAGAACATTGTTGTGTTTCTCTGGGTTCTTTATGTAATTAATGAGTCCCTGATTGAAATTACCTGTTCATAGTCTTGCTTAATCTGGCCATCATTTCAGGCATCGCCTTAATTTCATTACCATGAGACCATATTGTTTATATTATTGAGTCCAAAAATCTGATTAATACTGCCTTTAGTTACCCTGATTAATACTGCCTTTAAGAAATTACTCCATAGCTTACAGGAGTGCTTTTTGATTTACTGAGAACATTGTTTGGTTCTGTGAAAGGTTTGAACTCTTTTCTTTACACCATATTTGAGTTTTCTGGAGGATATACTGACACCTAATAAAAACAAAGACAGACCTTTAAAATGTTGTGATCTTGTGCTTACGATGTTGTTGTTGTTATTATTATTGTTAATATTATTTATTATTGTTGTTATTTTTATTATTGTGCTTACGATGTTGTTGTTGTTATTATTATTGTTATTATTATTTATTATTGTTGTTATTGTTATTATTATTTTTCAAGGGTGTTTTCTTGTTAAGATATGAGTGTTGCCAGTGGCACCAAAATTAAAAATTAAAATCCATCACGTCAGTACTGGGCTTCTCCTGAAAAAAAGAGGCTGTCAGTTACTGTCAGTACTGTTACACATATGATTTCACTCTGGACTTGGTGACATCAAACAAAATCATCAGCTGCAGTAGCCAGGCAAGTGATGGACACTGGTTGTTAAAAAAGTTGAGTCAGTCACTTTGAACAAATGTCAGTTAATTTCTTGACAGGCAAAACCAGATGATTAATGCTATTACTTGTGTATTGTGCACATTGCAGTTGTGTCCAAAAGCCAGAATTCTTGGCACCAGAATGCACCTCCTGGCAGGTGCCTTAGAATGACATGGGAAGATTGTGAGCTATGAGGGTCACAAGTAAGTGATATAGGAAGAACAAAGATGGGTATGATGATACGGCATTCAGTTTGAGTATGCGTTGATATGTTCCTAGCAATGTTCGTTTGATCTTTTGCTTGACTGTAATTGGCTATTTTAGGCTATGATTCCTGTAAGAAGAATAGGAAACATTGGTGTGAAGGGTTTTGAATGCAACCAGGTTCTAATAGGGCTGTTCCCAGTTCAAAGAAACTTCCTAACGTACCTTCTGGTATAGAATAAATCCAGGGCTTGCTCGTGTTTTTCATCAAAAGCTAAAGATAAGACCTACTACTACCTGTAAAGATAAGGCACCATCCTTCAATGTGTAGGATTCATAGTCTTACACAATCAGAGGGAGTTCATTATTTCCAGTGTATTATTGCAAGGCTGAGTAGCACACACACTCTCTGCTCTTGGACCTGCTCTACTTTGCATAAATAATTAAATATGTATTGGAGTTGAGAGAAATTCTGCTTTTGTCATGTAGGGTTTATGGCACCCATCTGGATTATATAAATCTGATGTTGCAGTCTTTGCCCCAGCACTTGCATCTTGCTGGAGAGTTTCTCATTTCAAATGAGTGCTAGAGCTGCTGGCAGTTAGTCCTAGCAAATTTTCCTTTTCAATGTATTTCTTGGCAATGAAAATGTCATGGTAACCAGTACGTATGTAGCTGCAGTAACCAAGATGAGATAGAAGGGGTTGCTTGGGAGTGTCCACAGTATGATTAAAAAGTGAAAGATAGATAATGTAGAGAAAGAAAGCGCACAATTAGAATGATCAGGTCAAGTTCTAGGAGTTGTTCTTTCACACACGATACTGGCAAGGGGAAGGGTGGCAGTGTCAACAGTAATGGAGAATGTGGGAATCAGGGATGGTTTTTGAGTAAAGATCGTAAGTTCTTGTTTCAATAACAAGACACACTAAGCACTAGAGTGAAGAGATAAGTTAGCCGGAAGCAGATGTTTAAAGCAGAATATTAAAAAAGTTGCTTTAGCACTTTTTAACAAAACAAGAGATTTCTTTGGAAGTCTGTTTGGCTCACCTTGCCTACAGTGATGCTGGACCCGCAGTTCTGGGTTTTTCTATCATGTAAATTGCCTTCAAGCAAACCGATGTGGGAGTCTGGGGCCACCAGTCAAGGTTTTTGCAACCCATGGCTCCTAAACAGACCTACTGTATTAACTGGTCTGGAACCAGGAAACTGATAGCTTCCAGGGTCAATCTCCCTTGAGATGTCTTACCTTATGGTCTATCTCAAGTTCAAATATATCAGCCAAAAAACCTGAAGGTATTCAGAATTCATGCATTTGGTTGAGCATCAAGAGCTTTCAGACTTAGCAGCTAGAAGTATTTAGGAAACAAGGAGCTAGGAAGCTGAAAACTTGAAGCTACGCCAACTAGAGACGTTCAGAATTCATCCTGAAAAGGTGACAGGTATTTCAACACTCTGTAAGCTAAGGTTTTTTACCAGTTTTCAAATTGATCTTTTTCCTGATGCAGGAAATTTAAAAAGATTTTTTTTCCCCAAACTGAAATACATATTCTTTAAAGATTTGCCTGGGGAAAAAAAACCCTGACTTTTAGCCAGTTCTGTTTTGTGGTAAAGGCAGCAGTTGAGAAATGTTACGCTGACTGGCCATTTCCCATCAGTGGGGAATGTGCACGTACTTGACTGCAGGGAAGCAAATATTACACAAACCAGTGCATCGGAAGTTTAGGCTTCTGCAATGAGACAGGAGCAATATTTATTTTCCAGGTAAATTCATGCTTGAAATGTAGTCTGGTGGGTATAAATTGATGAAAAAGCCATAAGTAATTTGGTCTTTCACTTACTGATAGAACAGACAGTTATAATAAAGATTGCTTTTCAGAGTGCACTTTGAGCAGTGCAAGGCAAATGAGAGCAGCAAATCACTCCTCAGGGAACATTCTGATGATTGTCAGTCTGCTGCCAAAAAAGTTATTTCATGCCTATTACTGGTAATATTTGACTCTTCTCCTCTTTCCTCTGACATCTGGGCTCTCTCCAGAATACTTCTAAGTTACCTTTGGCTCCCCATTAAATTCATATCCTATTGCTAAGTCTGAATTCTAAACTTTTCTTTCATCTAGTACATCCCATACAAATCAATGAACCAAAGTGTATCTTCGCTTGGGATAATAACCTTGCATCAGAAGAATTAAGAGTCTTTTTGAGCAATAGGGTGGTTTTGTTTCTTTCTCCAAAAGACTAATTAAAAGGTGCAAAGGCCCTATGTTTTGTTGTACTTAATGAATACTTGATTACATTTGGATTTAAGCGGAATCAAAAAATGTTACTGTGTTCTTACAATATTTTATTTCTAAACAAACTGTTCTACTTTTTACCTTGGGATTTCATAGTGCAGAGCCAGGCAGTACCAGAGTTTGTGTCAGATCAGGCCTCAAAAGCCAGGTTGTCATTCTCTGATTATTTTATGTTGTGCAAAATGAGCTAATAGTCCAGGAGTAAAAACGTCCAAAGCACTCCTGCTTTTTAGGGAACCTAATGCCTTATTTTCAAAAATCGCTTGGACAACAAGCTTCAGTGAAAGCTGGTAAAGGGAGAAAGCCAGTAAGGCACAGGGCATCTCAGTGCCGGGCAGTTATTTTGATGTGTACATGAGGATGCGGTTAGACAGCGTGCTGAATTCCTGAGTACTTTGCTGGTCTTTCATCTGCACTTGGAAGGCTTTTGTGGGGAGAATGTGCAGAGTAGCTATAGCTACTGCACTCTGCATTCAGCCCTAATTTGCTGAGCACTGGCTTTCCCATGAGATCAACATGTTTTAGGCTGTAACACTTTCTTTTTTAAAGGAAGAATCACCTAAATGATTTAAGAATCTGCTAGGCAAATGAAGGTGTTTTTAAAAGTACTACACTTGGTATTGGCTTCATTCCTCTTGGCAGTTTGAGAAGACAAGCAAACCCTACCCTGTCGTTATTAGGCATAAGTGGAGAAACTTGCTCTGCCAAGAGTTGGAGCTTTTCATACTTGAAACTTGCTGTGAAGGAGAAACTACATAATTGACTATGCTGCCATTCAAGGACTTAACTGGCACGTGTGACATAGGAGTAATTCTCCTGCTCTTTTTGGTCCAGAAAGGTAGAGGCAGCCTTCACAAAGGCAATCTAACCCTTTCATATAATATGAAGTGGGACTGCTTGAGTGGTTACTTTTTCTGTTTGAGTGCTGACTGGTTCTTTGAAACTGATGTCCTTTTAGTGTCTCGCAGCTTACACTGGTACCTCTTCTCCATCAGGATGACAGAATCTTCTTTATGGACCATGAAATGCCACATCATGAGTTTTGTGGATATGAACACACCACTGCTTCAGCACATAAGCTTCCCATGAAGGCCAAGGGCAACTTTTCCACTTGATTATGAGAGAAGTTAAAAAAAAATCCAAACCTCAAACCTTAAATTATATATAGCTTGGATTTTCTCTGGTACAGGACATTAAAAAATACATGGTATGAACTGAGGGCCAGAATCTACATTATTTAAAGCTTTTTACCACAACATATGACATTATTCATGATTGCTAAAGAGAGATAAGCATTTTCTTCTAAAATAAAAAGTGGATGAATATACTTAATACCTGTTTATCTTGTCTGCCATGTCCCTGCTTGGATGCTGGAAGACCATTTCATGCTACTGCAGAGTGTCTGACATTTGTAAATAAATAATCAAAATGTGTTTTGTGATTGTAATGCTCAGAAACCTGCAAGTGCCTTGTTTACCTTCCTGTGAGCCTGGTAGAGATATTTTGACTCATTCCCAGCCCATCTTGTTTCTGAGCACAAGCTTCTCAGCTACTAGTAGGTCCTCATTTCTGTGACATATTGAAAGCAGCATGAGACCTACTTCTAAATATCAAGTGTCTTCTAGGCTTGCGATGCTGGTGTGGAGCCTGATGACTTAGTGATATTTCAGATAATGAATGAGTCCATGGGTCTTCTGTTCAGCAGCCATTAGCATTCAAGGTTAATCTAGCCGTGTGCTGAGTCAACAGATCTTTGTCCCTCTCTCATGTGAAAATATGTAACAGGATACAACAATGTCCGCTAGATCAATACTGATGAGAGTGATACCAAATGGCTGGCTCGAGCAGACACCTTTGGCAATGTTAAATGCCAGGGAAACAGAGAGGTGTACAGGAAGCAGGAACAGAAAGAGAAAGAGAAGGCTCATCCCAAAAATAAAGATGCTAGTTAATATATCAGTGCACAGTGAGAGTGACAGGTTCTTAAGGTTTTACACCCGTTTTAGCTTCTTTTTGATGTTGACCTTTGGAAAACTTTTCACTGTGATTTGCTATTGATATTCAGGTCACAATTTGTGCTGGTTTTAGAATCCAGTTGCTTCTTATCCAGCAGAGGACTCAAACATGTGCTGAACCGTTGTGTCCATAAGTAACTTGTTGATTTGGCTCAACTTAAGTGCTTAAATTTTGTGATGGATTGAGTTCCTGAAAGAATATGAGAGGCCTTTAATGAACTTAAAGCAGTGCTGTCTCATTATTATTTGCTTTAAGCAAACAGTATCACCATTTTGCCCTTCTTAAAAATTAGGTTAAAGGTCTTAATATTTCCAGCAGAAGCTCTTTTAGCCATCCCTTCGTAAAACTTACTGTCTTTCATTGAAAATAATTTTTAATTACAGTGACATTTAACTATCAAAAAACCACTAATAACCTTCAATCAGTTATCTTCAAAATGAATTGATTTATGCACAGACTTCTGAAAGGAAAATTCATACTCTTTTGACTTTTTTTAAAAGTAAAATGGTGATTTGTTTCTTAAAGTATGCAGTCTGTAGGTCTTGAAGAGCATTCAAATCTTTCTTCCTTTATTTTCAGCCCTCCCTTCCCTTATATGGAGGTGTGGTCTTCTGGTCTTGGAGCTTGGTGTTGTTTTTTTTTTAATTATGGAATTGAATGCATATACAGAAATGTTTGCAGGATTAGGGCTTTAGGATGCATCCTCTGTAGTTTCTGAATATATGAATTCAAAAGCGTATATAGCTCCACTATATGCCAGCCATTCACTGTATTTCAGTAATATCCATCATCATTTCCTCTGTTAGTTACTTTTGCATATGGTACCTTACATGCTAATGTTTCTCTGTTTGGCACGTGCAAGTTGTTCCTCCTGAGTAAACCACCTTGTAAATGGTGCTAGATCTTGGACCCCTTCCAGAAGCTTGACTGCCTGAAGCACTGGTTAAGGGAATGCTTGCTCCATTTTGTTTAATCAGCTGTTTCCCTTATTCGGATTCAATTACTTCTCTATATTTTTGTGTTTTAATTTAAGGATTTAGTGGAATTAAGGACACTTTAGAACAAAAAAGGCAAATATACAAATGGACATCCATTAAAAATCTCTTACAAGTGATTCAGAGTATGTGAATTATTTGAGTGAAGTGACCTGATCTTACATTTGACTTCCCATTAAATCTGCTTTCCCAGTGAATTGCCACATAGTTATATATCCACCATTTCTGATTTCACTTGAAATATGTAACTTTTTTTAAAAATTGATAAAGCTTTAATAACTTTGTAAATAAGGAATAAGTTAAAATATTATTTTCACTCCTAAGTGAAGAATATTTCACAGCTCCTGCATGAAATATAGATTATAACTACCATATAAGCCAACATGAAAAAGGTGTATCTTGTGAAGAAGCTAGAAAATGAAGGTGTGCTTGAAGTCAGTATATCAAATTAGAAAGTGAGAGTGTTAATTTATAACTTTTTTGCTTATTCTCATACTAGCCATATGAAGGCAGAATTATGCACAAGTGTCCTAACATGGTTTAGTGACCTGTCTTTGAGAGACATCATTATAAAAGACTAACAGTAAAATTACAGTAAACCGTTCCCCTTTGGAATTTTCTGTTTTCTTCCACTTTTCTGTATTCAGGTTAGACAGAAAATCGACGATGCAAAATGTGAGAATAAGTGTATTGAAAAGTCAAGTAGCAGTCTGTATAAATAATTTAATTAAATAAATCGCAGGAATGAACCATTTCAGGTTCCCAACAAAATAACATCTCAGGTCAGGTATAAAGTAACTCCCCATGTATTTGTGGCAACTGCCCTTGAGCAGAGGAAAATAGAAGCATCTTAATTAGGGTGGTCGTGAAATGTTAAATGTGAAGTAATATGTAATTATTAGTAGCTGCATCTACCGGTAAACACAGTGGTGCCTTTTTTCCCTTTTCTGCCACATGGTACAGAAGTCCTGTTTAAGATTGTCGGCTCTTTCTTTCCTAGCATGTGTTCCCTGCCTGAGTGACATGTATCATCGTTATGATTCCCAGTGCTGAAAATAGCAACACAAGTCAGAGGAGCTGTACTGCACTGGGTCTGCTGTGCTGCAGCTTGCTCCTTAAACCTGGTGGGCGTCCTAGAAAACAATGCACCAGCCACCAGTTCTCACCTTGTTGGTGTTAATCCAGGAAATTCCTAACTCTCTGAAGCTATTCGAGTGTAGAACTGATGGGAAAAAAAGTTCGTGGTTGAACCTAGAAAGTGTAGTTAAAACTTGGTGGTAGTGGTGATGAGTCTGACTCTGTTAAACGAAGTACTACAGCATGAGTAAGATGCCTTACTGCAGCCACGATGTGCCAGCTGCCTGGGGTTGCCATTTTCTCAGCTCTATTATAAAATAGAAAATTGCTGAACTCATGAGCTGTCTCAGTTTCACACATACCCATTTATCATATCTAATGTCATATTTAATCTGAGAACTAAATTCTGCTTCATAAATGGATTTAGGAAATCTCTCCAGACTTCACAGTCCCATGAAGGCAGATACCCAAAGAGACAGTAGTTTTATCCCTAGGAACTTCATAGATTAAACCTACACTTTGAGGTGTATTATTTATAGATCCAAATGCAGTATCTCTGCTGACAGTAAGTGATACGTAGAGGTAGTGCAAAAAAATAATGTTTGGAAAGTTTGTGAAAAGCACTGATGAGTTATCTGGTGTGGTGGAAATTATATTCCTATATGTATTGATAAAATCACTATTTCAGTACATTTCTGCAAGAGGTTCATGAAAAATAATGTGTATTTCTGTGACATCCACTAGATAATGTTCAAATTTGGCTAAGAAGGAACAGGTACACTGTTGTCTTTGGACCTGTGAGGGTGTAAGGAAAATAATATCTCTTTGTGCTTGACCTTCTCCATGTTCTTTGGGTGTCTGATCCCTGCGGAACAAGTAAGAAGCAGAAGTGCAGTTGCACTTCTGGTGCTGCACTGGAGTGGAATAATAATTTCTTTAGGGCAAAGACTGTTTTCTCAGTACTGCCTGACCATGTGCTCCATGACCTTCCACAGAGGTTTCTAGATGCTCCTGCAAAACAAGTAGAACCAAGCGTATACCAGTAGGTCCCTCATCCTGGAGTGGGAGTGGGCTGTGCCATCATTGCACCCTCCCTCCTGAATCTTAACACTTGAAGAAACGAGAGATAAATTGCCATTAGTGTTTCTGTTGTTGCTAGTGATGGTGCTACAGCTTCCCCAGAAAGTGCATAGGAGAAGGCTTGGGTTCAGGGTTCAATGCCAGGAGTAGGCTTTGGCTAGTGGGCTCAGCTGAGGGACTCCAGGTCATGTTGCACAGATACAGCCAGGTAAATCCAGACTCTCTTATGGGAAGATTCATTGTGCTTTATTTTAACCATCTAAAGGTTTGGTATATGGTACAGGTTTTGGCTTTCTCTGTGGTTGATGAAGAGAGAATGGAGTATCTGAGTTACTTGCTGGAAATGCTTGACTGACCCCTCTAAAGAAAGACCATATGACTAGTTTGTACAAAGTCCCTAAATTTTAAAAATATGTGAGATAAATCCTACACTTAATTTGAATTTATTACAGTACATAAGAAAGTAGAGGTAGTTGAAAGAAGGAAGAAAGAAGGAGTTACTATTCTTGTCATAACTTCATTTATTGAACTTTATCTCCTCTGTGTCATTTCATTAAGATTTGAGATACTGGAGTGCTAGAAAATCAGATTATCTATAAGAAAAGCCTTTAAAAACTTGTTCTGTTCCATGATTCGTCACACATAAAACAACTCCTAAAATCACATGCAATCTGTAGCTGAGAATGAGTAAGACAAAAGTAATCAATTAGGTTTTATTTAATTTTCTGTATTTGAAAAAATAAGCCCACGAACCACTGTTTTCTCCTATGAACTGAATTTCACAATAGTCATTAATAATCTACATATTTTTAACTTCCCTTTCTGGTTGTGCTCACAGACACAGCCATTCCCATAATTATAAGCAGCTTTACTTCATGACATTATCCTTAATATGAGTAAAATTGATTTTCAAAATGAATTAGATGCATGTAAGGCCTGAATTAGCTGATAATAAAATAAATTGACTCGTCTGAAAGTGATTTGGATGACTGGTATTGAAACAAGCAAACTAATCCTGCTCTCTTTCAACAGAGGAATTTTTTGCTCAGTACTCTAACCCACTGAAATTGATGTTTTGAGTTCAATATTTTATATTCTCTATGGTAGGAACAGGTTGACATAGTTGCTTCATACTGTGTAGAATGTAATATTTTTAAAGACTTGCATTGCTCATGATAGCAAGATGAATGGTTGTGTGCAAATACTCTTGGTGCCATTTTTTGTTAATTATTTCTTACTAATAAGAGGAGAGAGCCAAGAGTCCAGTAAAATACCAGAAGATGGAACTCAGATCTGAGAACTTTCAGTAAAATTATGCAGTTCAATAAAAAGGTCTAAAAGTTTAAGAACTTTAGCTATTAAAATTTAGAAGTTAAAAAGAAAACTATTCTAATTATAAGCATTGTTATGCATTGGAATAGGTTTGCTAAAATAAATTATGAAGTCTAACTTATTGGAGGGTTTTTAGAATAATTTAAAAAGACACATTTTGAGATGATTTGATATGGTAGATCTGGTAGGATCTGCTGAGATCAGGTAGGGAGAAATATCAGGTAATAAGTCAACCCGAAGCTCTTTTTCTCTGACTTCTTACAATAGTGTTTGCCATGCAAAATTAAGTCATATGAAAGGTAGTTCATTTTTATAAAATAGATTTATAGAGAAAACTTGGATATTTCTTAAATTAAGTATATACAGACAGAGCTGAATAAGACTTTCTATTGTGCCTTTTTTTTCCCCTCTTCTGATGATATTTCTTGAGATGACTTGAAAATGACTGCTTCAGGTGGTTTCTGATTGTTATTTTCAGACATCCTTTTGGTATCTTTTCTCTGAATGCGTTGGATATTTTATATTACAATTTCTCACAGGCTTGTGCTGGGACATAAAGGTGTACTAATATAAATTTGTAGCTCATCTGCAAGTAGTGGTAAGGCTTTCAGATATGTCTGTCTTACTTAGGCAGTGGTTCTTTCAGATGGTTCAGCTAACAAGACAACTTTTTTCCACTCAAAAGGAGACCTCTGCTCCTATTCCACCCTTTGCAATGGCAAAGGTCTTCATCAGTGAACAAATTCACCTGACTAAACCGGCATAAATCTAACCCAGAGAGCTGGAATTGAATAGATTTCCACTCTCTTTAGCTTCAGCAGCTAGCTAAGAAGTCAGACAAGCATGGAGAGGTGTTGCAGAAACACCTAGAGGGAGGATGACACTGCCCAGCTGGAGAGAATCTCTCGGAGAAGGGGTGACAGGGCCACCTTCCAGCAGCACTGGTTCTTATACGGTATCCGTGATCTCATCAGCTGTGTGGAGTTTATCTTGACCTTTGCAAAGACTTCCTAATACATTTTAGCACTATTAAAAAGTCTGAGTCTCATTTGCAGAACTCACTGAAGAATGATTTGAATAATCAGAATTAGATGATAACTTTTGCTCCAATTAAAAATACAAATCACAAGAAATGTACCCAGAACATAGGGCAGTAAAGGTGTTTGAGAGGTCATGAAGTCCATCCTCATAGAACCATAGAAGCACAGAATAGTTTGGGTTGGAAGGGACCATTAAAGATCATCTAGTCCAACCTCCCCTGCAATGAGCAGGGCCATCTTCAACTAAATCAGATTGTTCAGAGCCCCGTCCAACCTGACCTTGAATGTTTCCAGGGATGGGGCATCTACCACCTCTCTGGGAAATCTGTTCCAATGTTTCACCACCCTCATTGTAAAAAATTTCTTCCTTCTATCTAGTCTAAATCTTCCCTTTTTTAGTTTAAAAGCATTACCCCTTTTCCTATCCCAGCAGGCCCTGCTAAAAAGTCTGTCTCCATTTTTCCTGTAGGCCACCTTTAAGTATTGAAAGGCTGCAATAATGTCTCCCCTGGAGCCTTCTCTTCTCCAGGCTGAACAACTCCAGCTCTCAGCTTGTAATCATACGAGAGGTGTTCCAACCCTCTGAACAATTTTGTGGCCCTCCTCTGGACCTGCTCCAACAGGTCAATATCTTTCCTGCGTTGAAGTCTTCAGAGCTGGANTCTGGACGTGACCGTCCAACCAATTCCGTATCCCCTGAACAGTCCACCCATCAAATCCATACCTCTCTAATTTAGAGAGGAGGATGTTGTGGAGGACCATGTCAAAGGCCTTACAGAAGTCCATATAGACAACATCTATAGGTCTTCCCTTGTCCACTGATGTAGTCACTCCATCATAGAACGCCACTAGGTTGGTCAGGCAGGACTTGCCTTGGTGAAGCCGTGCTGACTGTGCCAGTTCACCTCCTTGTCTTCCATGTACCTTAGCATAGCTTCTAGGAGAATCTATTCCATGATCTTCCCAGGTACAGAGGTGATGTCTAAAGCAGCACCAGAAGAGATGAAATGTGCTTTTCTTCTTGTCTACAGTTTATCTAAAAAAAATGTTTCCTTTTTCCTTTCCCTACTTTTACTCCTCCCCTTTTTCTTGTAGGTACAACTTCAGTCAACTGATCCTTTTGCGTGTACTCTTAGTCTGCCCTTCCTCACTCCCCAAACCTAGTCACACAGGCATGGTGCTTCACTTTTAAGTGTGAACATTTCTTGCTGATCTTTTCACAGACCCTGTCTCTTCCCTTTTCTCCCTCATGCTGATTATGTATCAATGGTCCACACTCAGTTTACAACTGAGAATGAAAGGTTTATTGGTTGCCACACCTGACATGTGCATCTTTTTCTGCTCAGCCAGAGATCTGAAACCAGATTCATAATAGATTGCAGCAGAAGTGCCATTATAAAGCATATTTGATAGTGAGAAACAGGCATTCACTCAGTATAATTAATAGTGCTGGCAGCATTAAAAATGCATGCCATGAAATGCTTAAGTGGTCTGCAACGTCATTTGAGTCTTAAGGTGGAAAGAGTCAGCTGCGTACGATAGTCTGTCTGCTGCTAGAGGCCGTTGTTCTTCTGTGTTCATATTTAAGAACTGTACAGGAAGTGCCATCAGGTTTGTGGCTCAGTCATTCCAGGCTCTCAGCAAATACGTGTTTCTTGCCTTTTCAGTCTGAAATTACTTCTTCTTTTGATCTAGCAATATGTAGATTTTTACACAGTGTTGTGCTTTAAAGTATCAAAGCCAGCAGACCATTTTTCAAAAGCTCTGCCTTTTTTTCTGGTTGCTCTTCATGGCTTCTTTGAAAGACTTTTTTTCTCATTACATGAATTAGGTTTTAAAAATGAAGTTGCCTGACCATATGTGTCACGGCATACCAGTGCTTTCTAGCCCTGCTACTTTCCCACAAAAGAGAGATTTTTCTCCCCAAACTTGAACTGCAAAGGGAACTTACTTTTAATCTGTAACTATTTTTCTGCTAATGCTTTAATCCAATGTCTATCTATTAATATGTAACAATAAAAAAGATGTCTGTGGAAGTACTGTTTTATGTATATATGATATTTTAACACTGACATAATTTACATTCTTTAGTTATATAGATAGATTCTTTGTTCTCTTTTAGGTTTTATAAAACCTGCCTAATGTAGACTAAAATGTGTTATAACCAAAGGCAAGAATTTTAAGAGGATGAGTACAAAATCATAATTTGATTTAAGGACTTTAATCTGTTACATTGCCAGCTTATCTCTTGAACCTGAGAAGATTTTTTAAATATAGCATTACAGGACATATAGTGTATTTTTGTAGGTGGCACAGATACTATTGCAAAATGTTAGGACTTTTCCGTCCTTGACCATTGGTTTTGGAAATGTTTAAGCTAGAAAGAATCAGCCATCTCTAAAGATTGTATTAGGAAAACTATGTTTGTTTCCCTTGTATTACAAGATTCCTGCAGTTGTTTTCCAGATCTCTGTCATCTCTAGGATTTGGAGCAAGGCTCTGAACTTGAATGGAAAGTGAATCTGGTAGCAGTCATGTACTACTTTACTTTTCCTGTGAATTTGCTTACAGTTATCCACACTGTTAGTTCAGTCTCAATAGAGTCCTGTGTTGAGCTGTGTTCTCTAAAAATTTTATCTATACGGAGCATGCACCATCTTCTTACAGTGCCATTCTATGCCTAGAGAGCACATTTGCTGTTTTCGCAGAAAAAAAGCAGTTGCATCCTGGATTTGCGGAGCCAAATTTTCCCATAGCATTCCACCTTTGCTCCTATTCTTGCTTTTACAGACCCCGAGGAGGAGTCTTGTATGCATGGGGGAGTTGAAGGAGAAGGGAAAGGAGCAGGGATGGGCAGAGCCTGTAACCTGTACAACAGCATCAGCAAATGGAGGATAAAGATTAAAAAAAAATTGTTGTCAAACCCATTTCACATTTATGCACCTTTAAGTGCTTAACTTTACAAACTGATGTGTGGCTTTTTTAAAAATGTTATTTGGGAGGAGAGAGAGTTAACATATACATATACTTAAGTGTGAAAGGAAGGACAGAAATAGGTTCTGGAAACAATGTATTTCTCAGCTGCGATCTCCAGGATTAGTTTTTCTTTGTCTGATGCAATGAAGATTTCTTTCCAAATGCGTGAAACAATTAGGTCTGATAAGAAACACTTAATATTTGGATAGTTGTTTTGCATCTGGGCCTGTTCAATGAGAACTGTTGGCCTCAGTGGAATAAGTTGATCTCACTACATTCCTAAAGGGCATATCTTCAGTTCATTATTACCTCCATCAAGTAATCGATGATATCAGTGGAGAAGGCAGAGAAGGTAGTTTTACAGGAAAGTAGTTGAAATTACTTTTGTTTTCAGAGGGCAGGAATGAAGCAGGAGTCAGTAAAGGAAAGCCAGCACTTCTATTACCTGTACTGATCTGTGTTTGTTGATGCATATAAAATTTGATTTTGCAGGGCTCACTATTTAGTCCTCACGTTTTGAATGCGAAAGGTGTGATGTAAATTCGTCTTCAGTTTGCCTACTAATCAAGAAATGATTCATTTCAAACTCTTATCTTCCAGAGGAAGGAAACAAAGGTTATGGACCTGTTTTTGAGGAGCAACCCATTGATACCATCTACCCAGAAGAATCTTCAGATGGACAAGTTTCAATGAACTGCAGGGCTCGAGCGATTCCTTTTCCTACTTACAGGTAACTTTCTTGTTTTGATTTTCAGGTCTTATGTATTTTATTCTGTGAGTGTTTCAGATTGTATTAAATGATTGACTGTCTTAACAGGATGATACAAAGTCTTCAAGGAAGGAGAAAATGGGGAGATTTGCCATTTTTGAGTAAAAATCAACCTTTACTCAATTTGCCAAAATGTCTAAACAGTGTTGAAAGTTGTACATTCCTGTTGCATTAGTTATTTTCAGCTTTTGAAAGGAATACTGATTGAGATGCAATCCAAAAAAAGAAGTGACCTTTAAAAAATCACTAAGAGGCTGTGTTTCTAGCTTAGGCTAACGATGACTGAGGTTCAAGTCCTTGTTCTTGATTCGGAACAGCTTCTTTTATCCTATTTCACTCTGAGAGAAGAAGGACTGGCTGTTGAACCTGGAAAGTCTACATCCTATGTTGGTTTTGCATCCACCATATTGTAGAGAGATGCTCATGAATGTGTCAGCTGTGCTACTGAAGACATGAAGAACATTATTCTGGGAAAATGTTTCAACTAGTTTTAGAAGAGGTTCACACATGACATCTTGCACAATAACTGCATTGTTATTAGCAGGGCAATTCTGCTTCATTGTGAGATATTGGGGCATCCATATGAGTTTATTAGGTATTATCTGCTCATTATGTACAGAGAAATGTACTAAAGATTGTCACTGATTAAGACCATGACTGATTTACAACATAGGCAAGGGCACAAAACTGCTGTCATATTAAGGGACAGATGCAATTTCTTGCCAGTGAAAGAGATCCATTTCCTTAAATTACTCTGTGATGCTATGATCTGCCCCTGATACTCCCTTATGTGTGTTCCTAGCCTCTGGCTTCTAAGACAGAAAAAGCAGTTGAGTCTGCTGGCCATTCTTTTAAATGCTACAATATTGTGGTCAGCTATGGTATTCTTCCATCAAAACAGCTTAGCTGTTTTAGTCTTCATTGCTCCTTTTTTAAAAATATTCTTATAGGTTATCTACATACACAGAAGCACCTGTGATTGAAGGATTTGAGAGGAAACTAGAATACTGTTTTTGAATATGATTCCTGGCTTTAGTATCTTTAACAGTTGTTTGCTCTCGCCATGCTTGGAAAAGACTGGAAGCGTGGAGAGATGAGATACACTTAGATTCAGTACCCTTCCGATATGCTTACCCATCATTTCCAGTCTGTCTAGAGACTCCCCCACTCTGTCTGCAAGACTATATAACTATACCATCTATAGAGTGGTTACAGGCTCTACATAAATTTCAGCGTTCTTCTTTATGTGTCATGGGCTCTGCAAAATCTGAACTAGTAAAGTCGGCTCTGGAAGAATTGCCTCACACCTCCAAAGCTCTTCTATCTAGGAACAAATC
This sequence comes from Rhinoptilus africanus, assembly GCA_013400135.1. NCBI lineage: Eukaryota > Metazoa > Chordata > Aves > Charadriiformes > Glareolidae > Rhinoptilus > Rhinoptilus africanus. The sequence continues at coordinate 242,763 of VXBO01006695.1, forward strand.
TGACAATTATTGCTGACAGATGGTGTGATGATAATCGCAATACAGAATAAGGCTACTTTCCTTATTTCCTGATTATTTTAGTCTACCTCAATACATTGTCTTAATTCTTAGCCCTCCACCATTTCATGAGCCAAAATTCTCCTGTTTCATGGGCAGATAAGTCCTTCCTGACACTTTTGTTTTTTCTGACCATTCACCTTCTTAGTCTTCTAGAATTTCTTCATTTTCACTGTTTATTAAACATTCATCCAATCTTCTTTCTGTATTTTATGGTCTTTCACCCTTGCTAAAGTTCAAATACTCATTAGAGTTTCTCCCCCTGTCCGTAATGGAGCCTTCCACACTGCTGTGAAAGGCAGCGTACGTTCATGGGGACAAGATATGAGTCCTTTAGTCCACAATCCTGTCTGCAAACCATGGACCTCAAGTTCCTGCGCGGTTTTCTCAAAATGACCTTTTATGCAAATACACACTGGTGATTACCAGTGACCTTTTTCTGTAACGCTCTTTTCCTTGCAGATTTCATCAGTCTCTTGGTGGTTCTAGCATTTCTAGGGTTTCTTCAAACACCTTCTCTTTCTGTAAAGAGCCTCTTGGATGGTTCTTAACTCACCTGTAGGTATCTTTATATGTATATTCCTGCAGTTTTACATCTCAGCTGGAAGAAACTCAAACCAGCTTTGGAAAAAGAGAAGACAGATAACTACACATTTTGCTAATATACCTTCCCAAGTTGCTAGGCAGTTCATAGTAAAAAAAAACCAAAATGTTTATTTGTTCCCAGATAAAGAGATAAAAATTCTTTTAAATTCAGTGTGTCTGATTGGGTGTCATGAGGCATCTTACTCTGCATATTCATGTGTGAGAAACACTGTGCATGTACGAGGAGCGCTCACTAGCTGAAGCTGATGAGGACTACTCATGTGAATGAAGTTACTCACAAACACAGCTTTTGTGGAATGAAGGAGTGCCGCTAAGGAGGAAAGGTTTGAACAAGACTAGCTTTGTTAGGGTTAGTCTTTTATACTGCAGAGTAACCCTGTTCTTAAAAAATAATTAATCAATAATTTTAATAACAATAAATTAAATATAAATAAAATATTAATAAATTAATACTGTGCTCAGAGAAAAAAATAGGCTATATCATAAAAATATGATTGTTTTCATCTTTATTAAATTCAGAAGAAAACAATTTTTAATTCTTACTCTTCACAGTTACACATTTTGAACAATGTTTTTCTGATCCCTTTGCTTGCAGCATAAGCTGTCCTTGTGACAGGTATTACTAGGTGTTTCTGAACAGGGTTTCTGATTTATTTGTAATACAGACCTGCAGTATACCTCACAGGACTGAAGTGATACCTCTAAAATCCTATGAAAGCTAAATGCTATTTACTGCATCTTGAAAATCCTACCATTTCATCATTTATTTTTAATTTTTTTTTGCTAATACCACTTCCATTATTGTTTCTTTCTCTGACAATTGCAATTTCAGCTTCCAAATGAATATTCTGTATATTTTGGTACAACATTTTATTAAGTAAGCAATACATAGGGTATGTGTTCTTTTTTTCAAACACTAGTGCCTATGACCTCATGACAGAAACCGGTTTACACTAGAAGAATTTGATGTTCTTTAAATGTATTTTAGTTGCTTTTTTTTTTTTTTTTGTGCTCAGGAAATGTGTTAAGTCCTTTCAAAGAAGGTTCTGGGCTCCCCCTTGTGGACACTGTAATAGGTATAGGTACAAATCCTGACTGCTGATTCCCACTTCTTGTCTTGTAACTTTATTGAAATCAGTGGAAGTCAGTAAGGGCCAGGAGTGGTCCACCAAGTTCCTCTTATAGTAATCCTGACGTGGGAGTTACGACGGCTGAAGTGAACTGGCTGCGGCCTTTTGCTGTAATTAAGGTGGGAGTGTCCAGCAATTTTTTTTACTATAGTAAATAGGTCTTAAATGGGACATGCCACTGTATTTGCACTGACTTCAGTGTCACATTAGGGTTTATGAAACCTTTTCATCCCATACAGCAACTTTGCAAAAAGCTCTTAAAGATTTCACTAGTTTATACTTTAAAGGTGCAGAGGGAGTATTTTCTCAGCCAGTTTGGCTTTAGATAACTATTTGAGGATATGTTTATGATCCCAATGCTTGATCACTAGCTAGCTCACGCACAGCTGGCTCAAATATCCTGTGCTATATGGCCAAAAATCAGGTTTTAACATGTCACATCTTCACAAGGCTGAAGCAGACTGAGACTGTTAATATTTAAAAGACCTATGAAGTTTGTAAAATCTGTGGCTTTCGCTGAAGAACTTAAAACATATATAGAAGAAGTATATTAATAACTTCCTGTATAGTTTATCACACCTTACGAGTTATTTTTCAAATCACATTTCTTACTGGGTTTGTTTTTCTGGGCCAAATCTTACGTCTGGCTTTTCTTTTTTAATAGGTGGAAACTCAACAACTGGGATATTGATTTAACAAAGGATCGCTACAGTATGGTGGGAGGCAGACTTGTTATCAATAATCCAGAGAAATCAAGGGATGCTGGAAAATATGTCTGTGTAGTGTCGAATATCTTTGGAACTGTCAGAAGCAGTGAAGCAACTCTGAGTTTTGGATGTAAGCCGATGTTTACGTCAAAACGTAGAAATGTTACGGTTAGCTTGAAAAGCCCAATGTTTTACACTGCAGTGCCTTCTGCTAATGTGTGCTATAGCTCTATTACTCTGTTAAAGCAGTATCTGAAGTTTTTTAGTCTGCAGAGATCAACACAAAATAAGTTTTGTAAGCATTTTATATTCTTTAGCATTCAGCTGACATGACAGCCTTCTCCATGAGTTATTGTTAAATTATTAATTGAAGGGACTCATGGAGCCAGATCTTGAGATAATGATGTCCAGACTCTTTTTAAATCATGGTAGGACCTGAGGGGAAATAGTCACGGAAGAAAGATGCAAGTGGAGGCTTATGATGGTGAGGGGCTGCTGCCGTGCAAACACACCCGGGATGCCTGCGGGAGGAAGGCATGGCACTCGCTAGTAAAGCGTGCTCCCTGGCTCCTGGGCTAGGATGAAGACCCTGCTGGCGGACATTCTGTCAGCTTCAGACGTTCATGAGCTAGTCTGATGAATACATGCATATGCACAGCCCTGCACTGTCAACAAGTACATGCATTGTACTGATGTACCACGGGAAGTTTAACATAAAATTTTACTATCTGAAGACACAGTTTGGGATTTTCATTTTATTTTGCCTTACAATGCTTTTTTCCCTGGATATATTTTTTCGTCAGAGGACAAAAAAAGAATCCATAAAGAAAGGAATCTACGCTTATCTGGTGACCATTCACAAAGCCCTGGGTGCCCTTTAATCCTGACATTGAGTGCTTAGTGTCCCTCTTGACTTTCAGCAGCCTCCGTGAGCAGAATTGAGTCGTTGCTGTATAAGATCAGAGGTGAAGGGAAAAGTTCTGTTTTCTGCTAGTGATCGTAATACTGTGGGACCACATATCTCAAGAAAACTTAAGAGGCTGTAAAGAGCTGATGGATTGCATAATAGTTGTTCTAGTCTTAGTCTGTATTTTACCTGGTGTATTTTCTAGAATGAGTAGAAGGCCAGGTTGTTATTTCCTTCTAATGGAGATGACATCAAAATTCAGTTTACAGGATGTTTATTTATACCAAAGTTTACGGGATGTTTATTTATACCAAAGGCAGGCATCAGTGGTGCCAGTCCTGAAAAAACAGCAGGATAAAAGCATAGGCAATAGCTGTAGCTACTTAAAATGAAACCAATACACATAAATAGATGAAAAAAAGTAGAATCCAAACAGTCTGAGACATGTTTGCTGCCTACCAGCTCACAGATTGCATGAGGTGGACGTTGATAGTTTTCTGGACTTTATACTGAACAGAGCCTAATATGTGATATTTAACTATTTAAATGAAAATAGGGTAAAGAGGCGAGGAATAGAAGTGAAAAGATAGCTGTGAACTGATAAAAACTTGTTAAAAAAATGGTACTGTTATTATTTACACTGTTGTGTTTGATCCCCTCTCCTTCTTGTGGTCACCTTTGAAAAATATTTCCTTCCACAATCAGTGTTTCTAAAAAAGGTATATACAAATTGCCTGTCCTGTCCCATGTCTTTAAATATGTGGTGACTGTCCTAGAGTTTCAAAGATAATCCAAGAACACTATGAACAAAATGTCTGGACTTAAAATGTAAACTGGAAATAGCTAAAATAAAAGCAGTAATAGATTTTCTTTTCACCAAACCTACACTACCCATATGCAAAGCGGTATCAAATAAACAACAGATTTGTTCCAATGCTTGTAATTCTTAATTTTTTTTGTATTTCTGTAAAAGATTTTAAGCACTGATCTTTTCCAATGACGGCAAATACGAATAATATGGCAAGTTAAAACGATGATCAGAAAGTCTGCAGCAGGGGAAACAGATGTTTTCAGGAGACATCAGTCAATATTCTGAATATAGAAAGCAGTTGTGTAGTTAGGTCCATGCTGATTAATGGAATGGAAGTATGTTCAAACTACTGCAGATATTATATGAATAGAGATATTCCAGTCTGTGTGAAGAGCTTCCATGGCTATGATTACAAAACCCGTCTGGTCAAATACCTAATTCTTACAATGTCAGTCTGGTACACTTAATTTCTTTCTTATCATAGAATAATATTCCAAATTAATTGGGAGCTAGTTGTGGAGAACTGAATACATTTATTGCAGTAAGGCACCTTGTAAAATTATGTAAAATAATAATCCGAAGTCCTTAGAATGGCCCATTACAATGCTTACTATTTAGGCAGTGATCCAGTCAAGATCCAGTCAGCCACTGGAAGGATCTGTATTATCTTCTGGTGTGTTTGAGCAGAATAAATATTAGTATTTCAGAATATGGAAGAGGTGTCTTTCCCTGGACACTGGCGTAACTCTCTTAAAGATTTTTACATGCATTTGACAAAGCATAATGACATTATCTTCCTAGATTTATGTAATCATTCGGGTCTGACAGCTGTGGTTGGCCTTGGAGGAATCCTTTACCTGTACCATATTTAGTGTTTAGAGTTACATATTTATATGTAGCAGCTGTTACAAAGTTAAGGAATTAATTATTTTTAGATAATGCAAAGTGTCTACTGGATCTATCGAACTATACGTTGCAATTTAGAGTAGTGCATAGTCTCTGTTTAGTAATGATCTGCTTAATCTCTTTTTGTATGTAGCTCTGTCCTGTTTTTTTTCTTTACTCTTTCTGGCTGGCTGCCCTTGAACTTAGGTTTTAGTTAGATCTCAGAGCCAGCCTTGGGAATTTAGTAGAACTGCATCGCTGCCTGCCACTGAAGAGAGCTGAAGCAATCTGAATGCAGTTAGCTTAGGTGCTTTCTATGGTAGAATATTGCATTCACAGGCTGTGCCCTTGGTTATTACTGAGGTACTGTTCATACCACAGTAGAATTTCAAGCAGGACTCTAGTCAGGATCTCCACAATCTCTCTGCGCTTAGTGACATGGAGAAGGTTCACAAGAAGCATTCCCTGCCTCAAGTTTACTTTCAGACTGGATACACAAAATGAGAGTGAAGAGAAGTAGCAAAGTGCAATTATTGACCTAGTGGAAGGTTACTCATGCAACTGTTGTCTTATCACTGCAGATACCATTACTGTTCTCCCACAGTCTGTGACGTGATCTGTAGCTCCATGAAGGACTTGTTTCTTTATCCATTTACAACAATCCCTTTACCCTGCTGCATGAAAGTTAGTTTAAAGAGGGCCAGCTAAGGTTTCTCCTGGGATCTGACCCACGTCTGTCCCAAACGTCTGGCACAAAAGATGTGTCTGAGCTAAGTGCTTACCGGTCCTTTGCTGCTGGAGTTGTCAGGGAGGACAGCCAGGTAATTTTAGAGAAGTCACTTTAAGTTACAGTAAAGAATTAAATTTGCATTTTGGAGAAACCAGTTGAAAAATAACCTAAAATCCTTTTCTTTTCTCCTTCTGGGATTCCTTCTTCAAATGTAGCTCACCTGGCTAATCATAGGGATATGATCTGCACCATTTTTTTTTTTTCCTAGCATTTGCAATTAGGATGCCATTAGCATCTGCACCAGTTTGTTTTTTTTTTTCTTAGCATTTGCAATTAGGATGACTAAAATACTGTTAAAAACGTCATTGCACTTGATAATGACAAAGTTAAAATGAGTAAAACTAGTATTATGGGTGCACAGGTATGTTACCTGCCATATATTGTTGTATGTCTATAAAAATCTTGACAGGGCTGAAAATAATAATAAACAAGTTATTGTAGTCAAAACCACAGTTTTCTTTCTCTTGTTTTTTTTTAAACTAGATCTGGATCCCTTTCCACCTGAGGAGCGCTATGAGGTTAAAGTGCGAGAAGGTGTTGGAGCAGTGCTTCTCTGTGAGCCCCCTTACCACTACCCAGGTAATTCAGCTCGAAGTGCTTCATTTGCAACTGCTTAAGTAGAAGACAAGTTAATATTTCTTTTTAAAAGTTTCCTTTAAGTTTACTAAAACAGTAACTTTTATGCAGCTTGAGAATCACTGTTTAGGTTAGGTTTCCATTTTGAATATATGCTTATAGCTGACCATGTGTAAAGGATACTGTTGAATTTGCAAATAGGTTTCAACACTACAAATAAAATTACTCAGACTAATCTGGATAATGGAGGAGAGACTTGGCTTACCATTCAAAAGACCCGAGTGCATGTCTCTGTGTCACTGTCATCCCAGACTTTCTGCTGGCCTTCGACAGGACCCAGTTTCATTCCACCTAATGAAGTCACCTCAGCAGAAATTATTATGGGCTTCTGTTAAAATCATGGAACAGCAGTAGGCTCCCCCAGAGGGTCAGACAAGAGGTGATTTATGCTCTGGAAGTGCCTTTTTCTCATCATATATTCTCTGTCACATAACTGACTATCCCAAAGAGATCTATAAGCTAGAAATGGGAGTGAAGTAATTTATATGTAGACAGTATTCCATGTCTTAAATAGCTGATAGTATTGGTTTTTAATATTGACTACAAAATATTTTCCTCCAGATGATCTCAGTTATCGCTGGCTTCTAAATGAGTTCCCAGTATTCATTCCTTTGGACAAACGACGATTTGTGTCACAGACAAACGGCAATCTCTACATTGCAAATGTAGAAGCGTCAGATAAGGGCAATTATTCGTGTTTTGTGTCCAGCCCTTCAATAACAAAGAGTGTATTCAGTAGATTTATTCCACTTATTCCACAGTCCGATCGTAAGTATTTACTTGAAATACCGTGTATGTGCAGTGCTCTGTTTGTATTTTTAATTTTGCTCATTCATAACTACTTTCCACTCTGTGAGAATTATATGGCAAGTGGTAATGGCTACAGCACAATGTTATTTAGTTTTCCAGATACAGAGGTCCAAATCATTCCCATTGGCAATAAAAACTCTGTGAAGAAAATCTCCCCGGATTCATTCACGAATTTCCTTTCATATCATTGAGAACAGAGTTCTCATCCCAAGAGTCCTCATCTCCTTTATGTGACAAGCCCCTGTACTCATACCAAAATCTTGAATATTTTTTCTGGTCTTGGTATTGGTTCAAAGGGGCATAACTGCAAAGCAGAAACTTTATGTGGAAGTTGATAAACAGCTTCAGGACTTTTTTTTTTTTCCCTGTGAAATCCCCCCTGAAAGTGGAAAATCCTTTTCCCCTGCTAAAATTTCCTATCCAACAGTGATTTAAGGGCTTTGTGTCTCATGGCCAATCCCCTAAGGCACTTTTGTGGCTTTGTGTTACAAGATTATGCTCTGCCATTTCTTCATGAAAACTGCATGTTTTCCAGATGGTAACCAAGTTCACATTTGCCACTTCAGACTGCCGGTCACTGATCATCAAGATTTCCGTGACCCTTTTATCTATTAAATTTCCCCTGCTATAGTGAAGAACTGTGATTGAATTTGGGTAATTACAGATCAGTGATCTTTGTCTGAATTTTCCATGGCCAATACTCATATTGAGAACTTCATCTAAAAGTGCAAGAGGAGTCCTACAGGGATCACCAGTAGGTGAATTTGATTACATTTGCATCCCTGTGCCCTCATTAAGCAGTAATTTGCTGGCTTTAGCTCATTCATACCCTTATGAATATAGAAGATATTAGATAATATCACATGCACTGAATCAATAATTCAAAATATCCCATCCAGTAAAAGAATCTGTGGAAAACGGACACTCAGGCTTTGATCTCCACACACATGGAGTGCATCATCACACTTCAGATGCACGTAAATGAGTTTGTGCTAAAGCATTGTGCTATAAAAAACATTAGGCATTACTGTCCAGAGAAAGATAACTAGTTGCTGAGTAAAACAATTCTGCCTTACTATTAAAAGTTCAGTTCTAAATCAGACTTCATGAATGGCCAGGCTGTTTATTCACATGAAAGAAGAATTTTGTCTAGAATTTAAGAACGGTTTTCTTGAACTGTGGAAGTTTTAATAGCTGTACTCCTTTCTGTTGTGGCTTTTCTGAGAATCTTTTTTTTTCATGTTAGGTGCAAAAGTATATCCTGCTGATATCAAGGTGAAGTTCAAGGACACATATGCTCTCCTGGGGCAAAACGTGACTCTGGAGTGTTTTGCTCTTGGGAAGTAAGTGTGTTTTAACGTTATCGTGGAGCACTGTTTGCTTTCATATTTCAGTCAATGAAAATACATGTTTCATCATGAAACACTTTCTTGTAGTCTGAAATGTAACAGCCAGTGCTTGAACATGCTGATTTGTACTTTACTGTACTTTTCAAGTCCGGTTCCTGAACTCAGATGGAGTAAATACCTTGAACCCATGCCAGCCACTGCTGAGATAAGCATGTCTGGTGCAGTTCTTAAAATCTTCAATATTCAGTATGAGGATGAAGGACTTTATGAGTGTGAAGCACAAAACTATAAAGGAAAAGATAAACATCAAGCAAGAGTTTATGTACAAGGTAGGTAGAACAATTTTATTCTTCAGCATCTATGTTGCTTTTACTTGCGTTGGAAGCATCTGTGTTCTCACACTTGATGTCAGTGCTGACTCACTGCATCATCCTGACACACTGCTCTTCTAGTTAATAGAGCAAAATGAAAACCCATGCACTGAATGCCAGGCGTAACATTTGTGTATTAATTTAACAACTACTCAGTTTGTCTGGTTACGATACCTGTATATACACCTTGACATCAATATCTGTTAGTATTAATATAATTATGCATAATGGAAATTAAATACACTTAGAGTACTTGAAGTGAAAGAACAGCCAGGGAGAAAATGAGACCATTAACTTCGTTATGCTTTCTTGTTTCCTCATTTCATTTGTCTGTTCTGACTCTCTTAGCTGTCTTATTAGCTACAGTCAATGCTTTATTCCTTCAGCCTCTGTCCCTTCCCCTCATGCATTCGGTTAAACATGGGATACAAAAAATTGTATCTTATTGCTCATAGTGGAATCATCCCAAGTAATCTGACTCCTTGACTGAAACTTATACCACAAAACTGTGACCTGAAAAGATCATGCATAACATCTGAATTACGTTCAGAAGATTTCTGTCTCTTTTCATTGACTGTACAGAACATTTCCTGGGTTAAGATCCTCAGTTGAGTGCTTAAACTTCAGTGGGATAAATTCCAGATTGGTGTGGGAAGATTGTTACTGGTTGTTATAGGTAAAGTTAATAAATAGATTCATTTGCTTAGTAAAAGCTGGGACATTTTCAATATTAATTTCTTAAATGTCGTCTCTGGACCAAGAGAATATTTTTCTTGGAGACCCTTTCAGTACATAAATGATTTTGCCAATTTAATGTAATTTAACTATGATTTTTATGGCATTACTGAATAATTTCCATAGGTCAGTGTAAGCATAATGTATCTTTCGACCTTCATGGAGCATTATTTCAATTCATTATTTTCTTCTCATAAAAAGCAGGTTGAAGCTCTTTTGAGTCTATGTGGTAAGACAAAACCATCTTCACTTCATTCTTTCTTGTGCTGGTGCATTGCTGAGTTATCATCATTATTTTGTGTGGCCTCTGAAGTATCATGGAAAAAGCAGTGGAATTATAGATTGTAATGCTGATTAAATATGTATCTGTTATATTAAGAAGGCATCATGTTTTTTATTCTTCAGCCTCTCCTGAGTGGGTAGAACATATCAATGACACAGAGAAGGATATAGGCAGTGACCTATATTGGCCTTGTGTAGCTACGGGCAAGCCTATTCCTACAATTAGATGGTTGAAAAATGGTGCCTCGGTAAGTATATTGCCATAGTTAACGCAAGGTTGATTGGTTAGCTGATTGATAGAAATGATTTTTTAAAGCATGCATTATTAAAAGATTTAAAAAGAAATAATGATAATGCAACAAATATTTGCTGATTACATTTGCATTAGGGATTAAAATCTATTTTTTAAAGTTTTATCTCAAACTTCTCTTCAGTTTTGAAGTGCATTTCTTCAGGCTATTTAATATTCAGCTCTGAATGATGAACTTGCCTTTTTACCACATGTTTGAGAGGTGGATATCCTTTTTTCTCCAGGCCTTTATAGGTAAATGCTATTTTCTTCTCCCTGGATAAAAAATGCCTATCAGCTTCTCTCTAAAAATAATCCTTTTTACCACATTAAACATGAGCGTGTCTAAAAATGTAAGAAAAAATGGAGTCAGTAGAGAGAAGAAAGAATAATTTTTAAATTGTCAGTGGTGTTCCTATGGCATGTATGTTTCCATATTTTTTTCTAGCCACAGACTATTGTAAAATTTCATTATTTCAGGTGATGTGAAGTTTAAATGAGTACCATGTGATAATTTAAGCTTATTGCATTGGATATTTTGTTTAAACGAAGTAGATTTTCTGTCCAAGCATTTCAACAATGCCTTTAATAGCCATTGCTTATACTGTATGATGAGCCTTTAAAGAACAAGGAGAATAGAAGAGGGCACAATGTAACGCTGCATCTGTTGAGCTGTGGTGACACTGATCTTGGCAAGCAAACAAAAAAAGACAATGAGGCAGCGTTGTTTTGGCTGTGTATCTTAAAAAAAATGTTGGAGGTTGGAGGGAGAACAGGGGTATCACCACCTGCCATACGGAGGTGGCTTAAACCAGAAAAAACAATGCTGTTTCTAGCTTCTGTAGTTATTACAAACAGTAATTTAGCAAGTGAATTGCTTGATGGTCCCCACTGAACTTGACTTTCACTGAAAAAACCTGCATGCTGGCTTGCAAAAAGCGGTGTGCAGTTCTCCACCAGTAGATTATGCTGTGTGTTAATATTACGAGATGATTTCCAAATAAAAAATAGCAAAAATTTTTAAATTGCCTTGAGAATATAGCTTGTTTCTAAATCAGATACTTTTTAATTAGTGTACAATTTAATTGTACATTTAGCACAAAACAAAGATTTCTTGTGAAAAACTTGATTTAAATGCTTTTCAGTAAAAAAGTACAAGAAATATGATTCCTGTAATCTGTTCTTTTTCAGATAAATAGTATTCTTTTCATCTTCCACTATTCCATGCACTCCAGTTGACTCATATACAAAGCTAAAGCTTTTCAGCTTAATTTTCATAAGGAAACAGAATGTATTAACATGATCTTTCAAAAAGTGATTGACCTCTATTTGTAATTTACAAAATACCCCACCCGACTTTGTGCATTTTTATACAGTTTTTTAGAAACAGTTCAAGTGCTTCATTTTGTTTTAATAAATTTTCTTTTTATATTAAAACAAAGTAATAGAAAACATTTTATACTACCTCCCAGAATAATTCTCTAAAAAACTACCTCATAGGGACTTCCTTTGACTTTTTACTGCTGTAAAACAATGGACATAGGATATAACATACTGAACACTGAGCATGGCGAAACAAACTTAGGTGCATAAAATGAATTTTATTTCTTATTTCTGAATCAGCAGTGCTTGCATTGGTATGGTGACAGTGGACTCTGAAGAATAGGTATGTCTAGTGCCACTCAGCTATGAGTTTTCCAGAAAAATATCAATCGACATTGAATCTTTCTTTAAAAAAAGAAGGTGAACGTATTTCAGTCACAAAGACTGAAAAGTAACATGGATAAAATAAAATCTCATCGGTGCTGGAATGTTGTGTGAGGGACTCTCTTGTGGACACTGTCACTAGAAAAAATCTGAAGAAATGGGGATGGGTGTGAATTCTTCAGCATATGTAGTCTATTTGAATATCTTGTTGGTTTATTGATTCTGTGTTTTAGTTCCGGAAAGGTGAACTAAGAATGCAGAGTCTGACCTTTGATGATGCCGGCATGTACCAGTGTATAGCGGAAAACGCACATGGAATTATTTATGCAAATGCCGAACTGAAGATTGTGGGTCAGTGGGATTATTTGCTCTATTTACTATTTCCGGTTTGAGTAAGATAGCAGTCATATTTGCACGCGTTGTTTGTTAACAGATTCCTGTGAGGATAAAGCTACGAATCCTCACTGAATCTGGGTGAGATGGTGTTTGTTTGAGCTCCCTAGCTAGGTTTTGGCAATGACTTGAGCAATGAAGTTGCTATTTTATGGGGAGTGTTTTTGTTGTGTTATTTCTGATGTTTGCTTGCTGCCGTTACCCCTCAGAGGAACTGGTAGTGCAGAAATTATATGAAGCATATAGAGTTGCTGCCTGCCTTCTCAAGCTTGCAAAACTGGTTGAGAAATGTTTTCTTTTTTGCTTCTATGCTCGCTCACTCCTCTGTGGGGCAAAATCTGCTTATTTAGAAACCATATTGTCATTCAGCAGGCTTTTGAAGCACTTACTCTTCACTCCCCCCTTTGCTTTTGCCTTCCACAACCCAGCTGCAATGTTTGCATGCAATACAGCTGTCCCATTTGATGGCTGGATATAGATACGAATCCTTTGTGTTTCCCGAAGGAGCACCCTGTTGAATGTTTGCCTTTCAAATCCAGAGTGCTCAGGCTTCAAACAATTTCTGATGTTTTTACTGATGTCATGAGAGCAGGCATACTGGCCGTACGACATGGCTTTCCTAGGTTTCCCTGCAGTAGTTACCCTGGCTTCTTTCCGGCTCACGCTTGCTTTCAGGCTTTCCCAAGAGCTAAACTATTCTTCTCTTTCCCAACCCATTGCACAACAACACGTTGTCCTTTACTGTTCTTCCATTACTGTGTACTCACTACCAGCTTGGATTACCCAGAAACGAGCACTTTTTACATGTACATTTTCAAAATTGATTGTTCGTAAGATGTGGATGTTTATCAGAGTTTTTCTCTGTACTGCTGTAATTAACTAATGGCCCTCTTTCCTCAAGCTGTGCACACACTTGCTGGCATGATTAACAATGATAGTATGCCGAGATGCAAAATAATTAAAAGGATTTTTTTTTATTTGGTTACAAATAAAGAGAAAATTACTAAGCAAAGGTCTGACCTCAGATACATGAGTGTGGTGCTTGCTACAGTCATGTCTCCTTAATCTTGTACGTTTGAGCGCGCACCTAAGGCCAGTCGACCAAACAAAAAACTACAAAAAGGAAGAAGGGCACAACCTTAAAGTTGCTAGAGGGAGGTTAGAACCACTGAAAAGTAAACCCAATTATTATTTGAAAGTATTATCGAGTGAGCAACTTTTTACAGAAATTGGGCTCTGGGAATCTAAATTTTATTAGGACTGATCAAAAGCCCTTTGAAAGGGAGGAACTTTCTATTGATTTCTGGGGACTTTGATCTTGTTATATTAAACTTAGAAGGGGGTTGAGAAATCAACAGAAAGAAACCTCTGGTGTAGCACAGCATAGAACTACATAGTGATTTTTCCTGTTTCTTTTAGGTCACCATCTGTTTCTCACCACTTCTCTTTATCGTTAGTATTTTTCTCACTGGTCTGAAAAGTGGATACTTGTATACAATTCAACAGTTCTGTCATTTACCTTCATGTTCCAAACACATTATATTCTGCAGAAAAATCACTAACAGCAGTACTTGTGTTAATTCTGCTTTCAGCTTCACCTCCTACTTTTGAACTGAACCCTATGAAGAAGAAAATCCTAGCAGCTAAAGGGGGCCGTGTAATAATTGAATGCAAGCCTAAAGCTGCTCCTAAGCCAAAATTCTCCTGGAGCAAAGGAACAGAATTGCTTGTAAATGGGAGCCGGTTAGTATGGACTGTTAGTGGATACTGAGTCATAAAATTTCAGCCTTATGTTTCTATTTATCCTGTAGGCTAGTTCTCACTTTTTCAGATTTCAAGGGCACGAGAATGTGTAATTTCATGAAAATTATATGCCAAAATGTTACTAGCAGCATGGCTCCAAACAGCTGGCAAGGTATCCAACTTTAACCAGTCTGCTTGGTGCTGTTTGCAGTTCAAAATTGAATTGGATGAAGACTGTAAGAAAAATATTTGATTGCCTACAGATGAATACAAGTACTCTCTCTTGCTCCAGCAGTGTGGGGCATCTAATTATGCCACAATCTATTTAAATGTTTTTCATGATAGGAGTGTTTATAAATGCGGTAGTGAGACGTGAGCTTCTGAGAGATATTTGTGGTTTGTCCTTTCACTTGCTACAATTCTACTGAAAGTATTGCTTTCTAATATAAAAACCTAACTTCTCTTGATCTGTTTTCTGCACTTTCGATAGCATACGTATCTGGGATGACGGGAGCCTGGAAATTATCAATATCACAAAGCTGGATGAAGGTCGCTATACCTGTTTTGCAGAAAATAACCGAGGAAAAGCTAATAGCACCGGTGTTCTAGAAATGACAGGTAAACCTCTAAATTGCATTTGTTTCAGGTAGGACCCCTTAATTCAAAATCACTAAGTTTTGTTCCAGCATTGCACTACTTTTGCAAGTCATTTTATATCTTTTCTTTCTAATTTAGTTGCTAATTAAACAATGAATTGATGCTTTTAAAGCGTATTGCTCAGTAGAAAGTGGGTATGTTTCTACCAATTCTGAGACTGTATCTCAGTTTTCAGGGTTGATTTATTATTAAATCTGGTATATTAAATTGACACATTTTAATGCATTTGTTCAGTTTGGTAGATTAGTGCACAGGGATGTGATTCTGGGGCCATGAATTAAACAGAGAAATGGGACTTTTACTGACCTTCCTTAGTTTTTCTTTCTTTTTTTTTTTTTTTGGGTGGGGTAAGTAAGTTTGAGAAAGCACTGCAGTTAAAGAAACATGCATTACATTTCTGAGATGGTGGTTATATGATTGTACTACTGAATTCCCTTCCTTTATGGGTGTTAGTATATACTGATTGCGTACTGATAGCCTTAAATGTGTATTTTAAATATAATAAATAAATAGCTGTAGAATACAGACAAGAAAGATGACATTCATGAAAAGCTATGTCTATCAAGTATCACTGGTAGTAGGAGAGTCATTTACCAAGTAAGTTTTTTAATGTCTGTTCCAGAAATCATGTTAGATGTGACAGCTGATGCCACAATATTGATGTATTAATGTAAGAATTAATCTGGAGCATCAGATTATATGAAAATATTTTTCTGACTGATTTATACCAAATTTATTGTACCAAATGAATTGTAAGACTTTATTTTGATTAATCAGATTTGTTTAATGTTTGTAGTTACTTTTTATCATCTTCTGCAGCTTTATGCGTCTTACGATTACCCTCAGGCACTTCATTATTTTGAAAGGTTATGTAAATAAATATCCAGCCCCTTAATAGTGTTTCATAANGAAGTAGCTATTTGCATAGTTTGTTATGCATCCGTTATATTGATTCTCAGTAGATAAATTAAGATCTCAGTCCTTGCAATGCTCTAATGGAAATCTGACTCAGCCTGACAACTGAGTGAACTTTTGATTTCTTAAAGAGACGGATTTTAAAACATAAGAAGTATTATAATTAAAACAAGAAATGCAACACGTCACACAAGATTTGTCATCTGTCTTCTTTCTACCTGAGATATAGTCAATGAATAAAAATAGCTTTACATAGTCAGTAATGTGGTTCAGAGACTGAAACGTAGCCATTTTCAAAGGACAGCTAAATAGAAGTTAGGCATTTTAGTTGCAGAAGTTTTCCTTAGTTCTCTTTAGTTTGGTCCTTTGAAATGTAGCTGCATGGATAACATGTAAACTAGAGTTTGAGGGAGCTGTTTAATGTATAATCAAACAGTTATGGAGCTGAGCTTACATTTGGATAAACATTTATTTATTGAAATTTTCCATGTTTGCTGTTAACTTCACAGAAGCTACAAGGATTACTTTAGCTCCGCTGAATGTTGATGTCACCGTTGGAGAGAATGCTACCATGCAATGCATTGCATCCCATGATCCCACATTAGACCTGACATTTATTTGGTCTCTAAATGGCTTTGTAATAGATTTTGAGAAAGAGCACGAACATTATGAAAGGAATGTTATGGTAAGATACTATAGATCCTTATTTGATACATGAAAACCTAGCTTTCTTTATTGTGGATAGCTGCCTTTTCTGTTTTACTTTTTCTGTTGTCTTGGTTCAAGTCTAGAGAAATGCAGGAGACAAAGAACGTAAAATAAAATTACAATTTAGAAACCTTACAGACATGTAGACACTTGCAGGTAGATACCTGAAATCAGATATCTAAATTGACAGAAGTTTGTTGATTAAATCCCACTCCGATTAATAGTGAATATTACTGGTAAGTAGGTAACGTGATCGTAAACAGGGTGCAAATTATCTTGAAAAAGTGTGCGTATGCATTCACTTTTACTTACCCATGTTTTTCTCATCAACATTTCTGGAATTTGGCACAAGACTGCGGCAGATGGTGGGTAGGAGTCAAGCAGTCTGTAAACACTGAGTAAGAAGAGTTTGTGTGAAGGCTAAACAAGTTAATACAAAGATACTCATTTTGGCACATAGAAAGAGGAATCATAGATCTTTCAAGTTTGCATGTATGGTTATCTTTTTCCAGTCTTCTATCAGCCTTATTCAAAATAAATATCTCAAGTAGAAATCCCTTCTGGTTATGTCTAATCACATCCTAATTTACCTAATATTCAACAACAACCTGAGAGTGGTTGCCCATATATGTATGTATTTCTTCTGTTGTTCTGGGTTTAAATGATACAAAAATCCGCAAATGTAGATACCTTTTTTTTGTGCTCCCAAGAGGTACTGCAGATGTGGAGAGAAAAGGTTGCTAATTATACCAGTAGTGTCCAGGAATGCCAGGGGCCATGTTCAGTTTCGGCTCCATGTTCAAAACGATGTACCATATAACAGTGCCTCTTGCAGCGTCTTTCTCCTAGGCTGGCAATAGCATTTGATTTTCCATGGACCAAGAGATTCTTTTTCTCTCTTTCTTGTTCAATGTCTGTTTATCTCCAAGTGAGAAGATGTTTCACCATAGCTATTCTAGTCTGATTTGGAGCAATCCGGTCCTTTGAGGGCTCAGCCTGCTCATTTGCTGAGTTGTGAACGTTCCTAAGAAGTCACACTGCTCTCTCTTTCAGTGAAAGAACAAGCCCTGGTCCAGCAAGCCAGTAGAAGTATGCTAAGATCAGCTGAAAAACATTGAAACCCAAAGACATAAAGCCCTTCCTGCAAAAAACCTCCCAAATGTCTATGTCCAATCTTAGTAGCAGGGTGCTAAGGAGTTTGCAGTGTATTTTCCGTTGCCTCAGGAATTACAAAATATATAGATTTACACTAGTGCACAAACATCAGTCACAGCGTTTCCTGGCTATGAAGCCACACTTTTGATAGGTCTATATTTACGCTTCAGGAATAATCAGTGCATAGGAGTACCTTGAAAAAGCTTGAATTACCTCCTAATGGGATTAGTTTGTCCTTAAATAAAGGCTGGAAGGAATCTTCAGTGTCAGTCAAAATAAGAATGTAAGGAGTAACACCCCATCAAGTGTGTTTCTGTGTAAAAGAGCAAATAAAACCACTCTGGTTTTGGCAAATTTTATTTAGTTAATTGCTACCTGACAGAAGTCACACAGAGAAATTGTCTTCCATGAAACAGAAAATCAGGCTGAAAGTGTTGATGAATCAGTGATTTTGGTGTGGAAGGAAGGTAAAAATGCCTTTACCAGAGAACTTCATAATGCAAGAGTGTGTAATGCAGGAGAAAGGAACCTGAACTTTCTCCATGTGTTAGTCAGATGTTGGAACAAAATGTTTTGTATCATTGACACACATGTTTGGGTTTTCCTCTTAACAATGAAAAAAGAGGAAAATTGGATTTTTTTTTTTTCTTTTAGGGGAAATTAATTCTCAAATGTAATCAGGATTTTAGGGCACTTTTAGCAAAGCACTTCAAGTGAAAAAATCTGGAGCCAAATAAGGGCCTCAGTGTGTAAAGTGTAATTCTTTGTGAAGATTAACTTAATATTTTGTCACCTGTTTCATATTCCAGATGGCCAGTGGTCCTGGATCTCTTATTCCCAAAATTCTGATTAACTCCACAATATATTAGACACTATTGAAGTGCTTGATTTTAAAAACAAATTAGCCTAGCTTTTCTAGGCTAGCGTGGTCTCTACAGACCTTCTGTGGTCTGTTGAAAGAGCAAAAAAGAGGTGGTTCACTTCATGTGGTGTTGAATCTTGTGCTGGAAGATTTCCTGTTTCAATAGATTATAAAATGGATACTCCATAGGATGCAGAAGTAACTGAAGAGTGAATTCACTTCAACGGTTAACTAGGTTAGATCCAAACATCAATGACTTTATTTGTAAGTGTGTAACTGCATCTTACTGAAGGATAATTCTTGGTTTATTGTGTTTTGCACTTGATCAGTACTGGTAGAAATTATTGTAGCCGGGACAGCTTCTTGTTTTGCATTCCTAAGCCTTATTTCTGGGATTTCAAATACAAAGCAAGTGCAGATAATCTCTGTTCCTCTTCCACGGGCAGCTCAGTCTTCATCAGCCAGGACAGAGAGGACAGTAGAATTGCGTTTAAAGTCTGGAATTGCAAATTGTAGTTATTTGGCTATTCAGAGTTTAAGTAATAACAAACACAGGATTTTTAACAAATTCAACTAATCCAATGCAGAGTTTTGTATTGGATGTAATTAAGAGGAGTACACACTTTCAGATTTTCTGTTTCATTCATATATTGCCGTATTCTTACGTTAAGGGCTTTTTTCCTTCCTGTGTGAGCAAAGGGATTCTCTCCTGCCTGCTGCTTCTGTCTCTGGCAGTTTGCAGCTGAAGTCACTGGGCGGCGGGTTTGCTCAGGCTTCTCGGATGCAAAGGGTCTCAGATGTGCTGTTACACACCTGACAGCAGCAGCCCTCGCTGCGGGGCTTTAACCAGTGGGGTCCCATGCTGCCACCCAACCCTTCACAAACAGAAAAGAAAAAAATACTCTGTCATGAATATTAAAACCACTGGATATGCGATGTGTACTCTCTGTGCTATAATTTCCTGCTGATGAGGGATCCTCATCTGTCTTCATGATAATATTGCTATTAATTTATGTGACAATGCAGATCAGCATGCTGAAGCTTGATACAGCCACAGTATTTCAGTTCTCAAAATAATACTAATATTGTTGTCACATACACATAATGGAATGCTAATGAAATTCATGTAAATACTTGCATAAGTCTTCTTTCTTTCAATGGAAGCTTTGGTAAATCCATCATTTGCTGAAGGCAAAAAGAAATTACAAATGTAATTTGCATTACATTAGTACTAAAACTCATTTATCAAAAGAACATTTTTCAGTGCTGTTTTGATTTCCTATGACAGTGATATTTAAAATTAGAAAAATATATATTAATTGGTTAGCTTTCAAAGAGTCAGGTGTCTTTGAAATCTTACTATTAAATTGATTGTTTTGATTGCTTTTGACTTTGTGTATGGTTGTTCCTCTGATTATTTGATTGAGAAACTAAAAATTAACACATCCTTTTGAGTCCAGTAGAGATATAGCACTTCAAGTAATCTGGAAAACTCTCAAATTTGGTCATTTGTTATTTATGGATCTGCTTTTTTTCATGTACGTTTAAAGATTGAAAACTTTACTTTTAATATATATTTTAAAAATATACATTGTCCAAATAAATATATTCTTTTAAGTTTATTACAAAAAATATTCTTTAATATATGAAGGTGTGTAACTATTTTTTTTGGTACTTTTGGAGCCATACTAGTCCATTTGTGTGGATACTAAGGAAGAGGAACTTCATAATTTGACTTTTGTGTGATTCTGTGATGATGTAATATAGCTATGTAAAAAAATATAGGTAAACGAAGTGTGTCAAAGATGGTATTGAATGCTGATAGCAGATGATATCAATATTTTGCTCAGCCAATACATTTATGTGCCTGTGCACAGCGACTTGCCTGATGGGATGTCGCCACCTTTCACCACAAGCAGAAGCTCCTGTATTTGAAATAATGAGTTAAGGTACTGGACCAAACCTTGGTACCAGCAAGAATGAGGTCATTTTACAAAGCGTATCATGGAATGTTATGCTTTGTTCTTTCCAATTTCCATCAAAATATGAGTTTTAACACTCTGAGAATTGGCAAATCATTTAATCATTTCATTTTAACATTTAGGAACTTTTTACCTTACCAACAGCTTTAATGATGGGGTTTTTTTACAGAATTTGATAGGGAATCTTTCCCAGGGAGTTCACAGGACAAGAAAGGTGTCTTTACTGATGCTGGACATTGCATAGCATTGCACCCAACTAAAAAGCTCTCACAGAATGAGGAGCATTGTTCAAGGTTATTCTGGCGCACCTCAGTGTCATGACTGCTACTGAGCAGGAATTAAGACCTGATGAAGCCACAGTGTGCTTTTCAGTGTTCATAGGTTTGGGGACATGGCAGAAAGGCAACAGAACATGTTGAGCACAGAATGTGCAGGGCTCATAGCCCAAGCTCTCTTCACCTTTGAAGTTGCTTCTGAATCCAGCTCTCTGTGTATAATTGTTCTGGTATCCCTGCAGCCATCATACAGTTAACCTTTGATAGTGTGAACTTCACTGTGTATCAAAAGCTTTTTTTTTCCTTATGCAAAAATTATTCACCTTAAAGTCTAGAAAACCAGGGTGCATGGCCAGACAGTTACTTTAAATTAAAGTAAATCACAGGTGGAAGGGCCTGTTTCTTCACTTTGACTGTGAAAGGTGGTTAGTTCAGACACCCAAAGCAATGCTACAGAAGTCTAAAATAGGTGAGATGAATTCTAGATTGGAGACAGCATGTGTGAAAAGAGAAAGTGCTCCAAAACAGCTGGTTTTGTAAACCACAAAGAATAAGTTTAATTATAAAAATCCTATTAGATGAGTATAGTTTAATACCTGCTTGGTTTTTGTCAATTATTGTAATTTGCAGTTCTTTGCCTGGACATGGTAGATAAAAATGTTTTACTGCATGCTCCTGCTTCAACATATTACTGACTAGACACTTAGTTTTATTGAATAAATCTCTCCTTGCACTTTCCACAGTTTTATGCACTAGAAAAGATACAAAGATTTTAATTTTAATTTTTCTTCACTATTTCCCCTGGTTATCCTCCTTGCAGAGTGTGGAGTCTAGCTACAGCTATATGACAGGAAATCAATGGCAGCTTCAGGGGAACTGAAGAATTAGAGAAAAATATTTAGAGGAAAGCTCAGTTACTCACTGACAAGGAAGAAGCAGCTGTGTATGAGTTGGGAAGAAGAGGCTACATATGGCTTGTAACAAAACCTGTGAGACAGCATCATAGTGAGCTCATTTGGTACAATTTGTTGATTGTATTGAGGGGGCAAGTGATTGTTCATGAAGCATGGCCAACTGAATCAGCTGAGCTACTGCTTCTTCTGAAAGAGTCGCAGTACTCTCCAAAGGCACTGTCTCGATATATTACTTTCAGTGCCTTGATGTATAAAGGAGACGCTTTAGACATGATTTAGTTGGAAGACACATATTTTGGCTAGGTTTGGGGTAAAATTTAGAGGCTAGGGCCTAATAGTAATGTAGTGAGCATGGAATGAGATGGATGGAGTCAGTGGTTAAGCACAAGGAGGGGAAGGGAAGCAGAAGACATAGTGCTGAGGGTGAAGCCAACGAGCAGTTAGCTCTGTCAGAAGCCTTTGAGGAAACCTATTATTAATCCACAGTGCTATTTCCAGCACAAAGAAATGTGGTCTGTTTAGAGGATCAAGATATGCCAATTTCTGTGCTAGAATTAAAAAAATAGTCTGCAAAATCAGTTGACTGTAACTTTATGTGCTTGTGAGACTTCACTAACTACCAAAATCCATGTACCATCCCTCGTTAGGTAGCAGGAACAGCCAGGTGTGAGCATTACTCAGAGAAATGCAGTTTGCAGTAATGTATTGTGAATTTCCGTCATCAGCCGTAAGGTTGTGAGCCATTAGTATAAGTGAATATGTATGTAGGATTTTTCTGCTGTTGGAAATGAAACAGCAGGGCATATTACCACAGGGATGGTGGTACAAAGCACAGTGTCCTCAGGCATTCTCAGTGGTATGCTGAGGGGGGAAGAATAATATATTTGTTGGAAATATTTCCCAGTCCACATTTCAGGGTTAGAATTAGCACTGTGCTTCCTTTACATATAAATATAGTTCACCGAAGGAAGAGATTCTTTAGTGGGAATGACTCTGTCATCATTATCCTGCTGGTTTTTTATTTACCCATAACTTTAATGCCAGCCATGGCTTAAAAACAAAGTGAGATAACTCTCCTGTGAATAGAATTGAGACAGAGCTGCACTGGTGTTGTCCCCATGTCATCTCTGATCTCCATATCAGGAAAACAGCTATTATCACATTTACATTAACATTCGTCAGAATCTGTTGGATTATCTGTTTTAATGTATCTACCACATAGCAGATCCTCTGCTTGCCCAAACAAAACAATTTACATGAACTCAATCAATGGTAATAATTCTAGGTGCAGGTAACAGAAAAATGTGTTTTAAGTTTTTGCTAGCTTTGGAAAAACTGATCTCATCACCGCTGTGTATTAAACACCTCCGAAGCTCAGTTGTCTAATTTTTGAACCTGAATTTAATAAAAAAAAAGACTCTGTCCCTGCTTACCAGGTTTTCTCTTTCTCCCAAGTTAGTTTTATTAATAGAAACGGCTCCTTAGCTTCATACTGACACAAGTTCCTTTATTGTCTCTGAGGTCCCAACAGAAGCGGATACTGCTTTCAGTCAAAAGACTAGATTCTGTAAATGATTTTTGATCACACAGGGGCACGTTCTGATGGCTTTCAGTAATTTAGTGTGCTGGCAAAGGTGTTAGTCAAAAGAGAGCAGTGAATCTCAGAAATAGGTCATACAAAGCTGTTTTTGACATCACTGTTAAAGCATAAATATAGGGCTCATATGATGGAAGTCTGCTTGAAACTTGGTAAATAACTGAGTGGTGAACCACAGATAGCCTTGGAACATCCCCCAGTACTGCTATCACTATTTCCAGTCTGTGATTCAGTTTTCTCTGAGTTAAGGAAGGCATTTTTAAACTTAGCCAAGATGAGGTTTTTGTATGAAAACATACAGTGCATTCATATCTAATTTGTGGACAGAATTTGCTGATGCCCATGCTCCTTATTTGCTTTGTAAGCTCTTCTTTTACCACTAAGAACTTAGGCTGCTTCTGAGGTATGGAAAGCTTCATCACCAACTGCATAAAACCTTGCTCAGGAGAGCTTCTGAACCAACAAGATGCAATACCATATCTATGCATTGTTGATTTTTAAATTATGTTACATTTTCCCATCTGTTTTTCATCATTTAGATTTTAAGACTGAGCTCCCATATGGAAAAATGTTAAAGCAAGTATATGCACACCCCATTAATAAATATAATAAAGTATTTTAATTAAAGTGCTGACATAGGAATTAATGAGTATTAGACTACTAAGAATTTGTAATCATTTGTTATTGGAGTAATAATACGATTATGAGAATTCTAAATTTATGCAGTTTTTCTAAACCTTATTGCTTTGCCCAACCTTTGGTTATGTTTATTTGCAAACCAAAGTGCAAGCAATGCTCAGAGATTCACAGGCAGTGTGGTTCTTTCTAGGATGACATGTAGTGTTAATAAACTGAAAGCTTATAAAGAGCACCCAAATAGAGAACTATTTATCTCTTTTATTAAAACTAAAACCAATAAGAAAAAAATGGGGAAAAAAAAACAAACTATGAACTGAAAACCCAAGTAATGTGAACTTCTGCAGCTTCTTTGCTGTAATTTTTTGGAGGGCAGAGGAGCAGGTAACTGCCCTCTCTGCTTCCATGGAAGTACTCACAGTGTCACTGATTCTTCTTCCTGAAAGCCACTGGCAGCGTTGTGTAGCCCACTCTAGACAAAAAAAAGCTGACGTGGTTAGTCAGGCAGCCAGCCAGTGTTTGCTGATGGAGTAATCCCCACAGATTTTCAAAGGATGCTGTCCTCGAAGGCGGTCCCCCTGGAGTTCTCATTAATAAACTGGGAAGGGCACCTGCACAGAAATGCCACTGTCCCAGACTCACCTCATCTCCGTATCCTGTGTGCACTTTGGCAAATTAAATTAAATTAAAAGCCTTGTCATATTAGCCTTGAGTGAGAAGTGGGAAAATAGATGGATACATATACACACATGGACATAGTTTAATAATAACTAAAAGAGAAATGGTAAGAGATATATCAAGAATATTGGATTGTTCACTGATCCAACTAATCTGTTTGATCATTGCTAACAGCACTTTTGTCACTCAAAAACTGAAAAGGTACAGTGCAACCTGCATTTCTCTCTGCCCCTGTGAGGCAATCAACTGAAGTATTGCTAGACAGAATTAAGCAGTTAATTTCACGTGTGCTTGATTCTCCTTTTATCCAATCAATGGTTTGCATCAGTAATTTCTTAAAGATGTGAAATCTTATATTGGACAAAAAAATTGGTATTAACAGATTTCAGTTTGTGCTGAAGTTTTATGCAAGTAGAATTTGGAGCTGGCATCCAAAATCCTCACTGGAGTTTGGAAAGGAAAAGGATAGTTTTATCTGGCTATTTTAGTCTCACCTAAATATAGACTCTAAACTGGCATTCTAGTTTCAGAACATTTGGAAAAGATTTAACCTTATTTTTTCCCCCCTCCTTTTCAGTGGGGAAGCATAAACTGGATGATGTAGCTCTATTTCATTTCTTCAAAATGTCTAAATGCAGAGACACTAATGATAGCCCATAACATTTGAGATTTTATTGATGGTCTTTGCTGTTCCCTCAAACTTTCTGTGATGACAACAGTAGTTCTTACAACTAAATATTCAGCAGTTTCTTTTTTACGTACCATTTTGCATCTGAATTACTTTTGTTGCTGCACGTGAAGGTTTCAGGATTGCAGTGAGTTATCTCAGTGTTTGGTTTTTTTTAAAAAGTGCATTTCTGAAAAATCTGCAGCGAGTTAGGAAATCTAAATGTTGCCCTTTTCGGTATAGTGTGGTATAAATCCATCTGGTAATATTTTGTAACATTTTGACTTCAAGGAAAGCAATCAGATGTATTTTGGAGAGAAAATTTGGGTTTTTTCTGAAATACATTTACAACTAACAAATGTATAACGCCATGATTTAAGCTCATAATGTTTTTCTGGAATAAACTGCAAGAGAAATAAACAAAATACTTCAAGTACCTTTCTTAACATAAAATGTGTTTTTCATTAAGAATAGCTATGGTGTATATAGTGGTCTCTCTTCCTCTCCTTGTTTTACAGGTGCGCATCGAGTTACTCGGTGGGTTCACAGAAGTGTTGTAGGACAAAAATCTTTTATTCAGTTTGCCTGCCTGTACAACCACAGGTAGCAGCAGGTAGCAGACCTTAGAGCCATCTGAAAACAGACCTATGTATTTACCCAATTCTAGCATTGGTGAAGAGTGTTGAGGAAGGATTAGGGTCTGTGATGATGATGATGAGGAGGAGGATATGATCCTTGTTGAACAGTAAACTGCTTCCCTGGAGGTCCTGCTGCCGTTTGCCAGGGAGCAGCGAGAGCTGAGCCAGGGGGGACAGCATGGCCGGCAAGGGCCCCGTCCCACAGGGCCCGAGGGAGGGGAGCAGGGCAGGACTGGTGGTGGCAGCCAGGACTGGGCATGGCCCAGAGGTTGCTGGAGAGGTCCATGGTGGAGGCCGGTGGCAGTTGGGCTGGGAAGCCACCGACCATTCAGCGGGTCAGGGCCAGCGGGGCCCATGGCCATCGGGGCTGTGCCATGATGAGGGCTGTGGTTCTGGTGGGGACGAGAGGCAGCGTTCCCCACCACGGGGGTTATGGTTACTGCCATCGTCCTGTCCTTCACCAGCGCCACTGGGCAGAACGGGGGCTGGCCTTTCCTCTAAGGAACTGCGACACATGTTGCACATTATTGTTTCTTTGCAGTCACTGCATTTTAGCATCTCTTTGGTGCATCTTTATTTAGGCTGTCATTGTAGCCTCTCTGCAAAAAAAACATTTGTACTGCTTTAGGCTTGTAAGGGAAAAGCCAAACAGTATCCTGCACTCTTAGTAGGACACCATGACATGTTATCATACAAACAGCCATAAAAAAACAAGTAATCATAAGGAGGAATCATCTAAATTTAATGTTCAGATATGGGCTTCAAATAGCAAAAGAGCAGTGTTTGTGACAAATAAATTTACTAAGAACTCTGTTTTTTTCATATCTGGTAAAGAGCAGCATCTCTTCATGAAACACAAGACACTTTCAACATCTGTCATAAATCAGATGTATCTTTGAGGGTGATCGATGCTCAAAGTAAGCACTTACTCCTTGGAAACAGCAACCAGTGTATATCAGTTGGAAGGGATGTGTGGATAAGTATCGCATAGCTGTACAGGGATGCTTACCAGCTTCACCGTGTGCTGTTTTTGTAACAGATTAAATCCAATGGAGAGCTGCTCATTAAAAATGTTCAGCTGCGGCATGCGGGGAGGTATACCTGCACTGCTCAGACGATTGTCGACAACTCCTCGGCTTCGGCTGACCTTGTGGTGAGAGGTAAGGTTCTCCAGGTAAAAAACAAATGTGGATGGTTTTCACCTAGACAAGCAGAGTGTTTCTTGTTGTTTAGAGTATGTTATTTCTCATAAAGAAATGACAAATTAAAATGAGAAGTGCATGAACATGCAAAGTCCTTGAAGTCTGCTCAGGGTACTTATTCTATTACACATACTTAGAGGTCTAACTGAGAGTACGTTTTTCTGAAAAGCCATAAAGACTTCTTTTGTATGGGCATTTTCCTTATGTTGTGGTAGTTTTTAGACAGTTTAATTCGGTGTTCATTAATAAAAATAGATTTTTCAGTATCATTTCAATGTATCCACCGTATAACATTTTTAAGAAGCCACTTCTGTTTTCTCATAAAGCTTTATGGATTAAATTATTGTGGATAATACTAGGCCTACATTAAAAGGATTACTAGTTTTCAAGTGACCGAAACCAGGACATTTAGGGTTAAGGCTACCACTCCATGGTTAACTGATTTGTGTTAGTAGATTATTTTCAGTGCCAAGATTTGAATTTTAGTAGAAGTTGGTTATGAGCAATCCAGTAGTCAATTGACGTCCATTTTTTCAAGGATACTAAATGTGAGCTATTCTTAGGGGAATAAACAATCAACAATTTGATTGTTAAAGTCATAGGCCGTAGCCTAATAGATTGTGCAGAGTGGTAACATGTATTTCTTTTTAAGCGATGGCACGTATAGTCTTTGAGGAACCAGTCTAAATATGAATTCTTTTGGAGTCAGGAATAGAATTGCTTGCTTGTTAGAAGGATAAATTCATTGAAACAGAGGAACAAAAATATATGGTAGTATATTTGTTTGATTCAATTAATTTCATTTGTCTCCTTTTGTTCAGATTTATGGAGGAAAAAAAGGGCTCAAGAGCTGCAGATACATTTGGCACACTGTGTGTTTAGGTCTGATGTAGAAATCTCATTCCATTCTTTTTGTTGTTTGTTTTTTTTATTTTCTGTGGTTTCTCAGTAAACACTGCAGAGAAATATATCCTGTTATTTCTTGTTGGCTTTTTTTAATATGGTCTGGGACTTGTTCAATCAGATTGTTGGATAATTACCTGAATTATGTTGGCATATTATTATATCTGAGTGTGGAATCAGAAAATACTTCTCCATAGTTCTAATGCATAGTCTCTGTTTTTACACGACAGTTAATATATATCACGTTACTGTGTATCATATAACACAGAAGCATAATAACAAAACTGGAACAGTCAGTGTGAAAGGAATTATCTGAAAATATCTATAGGTCAAGCTTGTAAGTAGGTACTAATTAGCACAGCTTACAGAGCATTTTGTCTTTTCCAGTTGACTCTCCTCTTTACTCTCTTCTTAGCTTTCTAGTCTATGTAAAAATCACTTGTGCCTATTGATCTGCACATTTCAGCCTCTCTTCTGGGGATCAAAGCACAGCACAGCAACAATAAAAAAGTTACCCACGCAAAGCAGAGGTGTGGGAGTAGTAGTAATTAGAAGAAAATTTTTCACATTTAAAAAATGCATTTAGGCAAATGCAAGCATTCACTCCAGCAGTTTTTGTCTGTTACGACTGTTCAGAAATAAACCAGATCCTCTTCTATGTAACACCATTTATTCCGTTTAGTGATACACCTGATAAAAACAGGCAAGTTTGGGGAACAGAGGCTTACCTCTTCCAATATGAAGTACAACTAACAGGCTTAAAGCCAAATATGGATTGACAGTAATTGTTGTTAGTTTAAAATAGCTATTTTAAGTAGTTGGTTTGAGTAGAAATACTATTTAATTCTTGAAAAGCATAGAGATGAAATTGTGACTAGTTTAGGACAAGCAACATCTACCTGTAACGATTTAGCTGTGTGTTGGGAGCATTGTAATGTGCCATCAAGCCAACATCTGTATTTAGTTCACGACTTTTTATATTCACTACAGCTATGAATTTTTAAATTAATCTTTGCAAGTATCTGCCTTTTGAAGGAAAATAAAATACTCTTTAGAAATTATTTTATAGGTCCTTCCTGATGATCAAGACTGAAGGGGCAGATGTGGAATGGCTATTTTGTGAAAAATGTTTTCCACTTGACAGCTTAGTGCTTCTGTTCCTTGGTGGTGGTCTTTTGCGGGGTTATTCTGGTGCACAGAGGTTGTTGGATTTCACCCATGTAGTTCACAAGCCTGTTTTTAATTCAGTGGGTGTAGTGGTTTCCACATTTTGGCATGGATTTTTGAAATCCTTGTTGTGGGAAGGCTTTTGTTGAACTGTAGAGAAACATTACCTAGTTCTGCCTTCACTCAAGTTATATTAGTCTGTAGGAAGTTTCAATCTGATGTTGGGTTTACCACATTGGGGTAATATGAAGGCCAAGAGAAATGTGAAGAGGTCTATAGAAGTGTCTTTCAAAGCATGATTTTTCTCCAAGTTACAAGATTTTCCACATCAATTACCATCAGGGCTAGTATGGCACAAGCAGAAGTGTAGAAGATTACAGGTAGGCCACCAATAAGGTCATCATTAGGTGGAATTCAGGAAGGAAGATTTTGTGTATTTTTTCTGACCCCAAGTTCACTGTTGTTTGGAAGAAGAGTAGCAATGGTTTCAAAGTATCATTTTTTCACTTAAGAAAATCTCAATATTACTACCTAGGCAGGAGTCATGGGAGTTTCATTTGGTAATTGTTACATCAAAGAGCATTTATCCTCTGAATCACTCTGTAGAGTATCAAAATGTATATATTTTCAGTCTGTTCTTAAGTAGAAAATGAGACTCAAAAGCCTTGTATCTGATAAATATAAGTAGGAAAGTTAGTGAACTTTCTTTTTCAGAATATTGAATTTGTGAATTGATCTACCAATGTTGGGTTTTTTCTCAGGTCCCCCAGGCCCACCTGGAGGTATAAGAGTAGAAGAAATTAGAGACACTGCTGTAGCACTTACCTGGAGTCGTGGAACAGACAATCATAGCCCTATTTCTAAATACACTATCCAGTCAAAAACTTTTCTGTCTGAAGAGTGGAAAGATGCCAAAACAGGTAAGAGTACTGCCAGAAGTAATAAAGTCAATAAGTTTAAAAGTGTTTGATTGTTAGAAAGCTAGGCTAAACAGAAAATAGTCACAATAAAAGGAAATGAGGGATGCTATTAATGGCTGCTACAGGGTTCGGGAGGAAGTACCATCCTGTCAGAGTGTTGTCAGTGGGTTTGTTCCCAACACTTGGAGGGTCTGAATGGAATATCAGGAAATACAGAAAAGAACAGGCTAGGGTTTTTACTTGCTTTTTGCCCTTTTCTTGTTGCTTGAAACATTCCAAATCAACTGCTAGAATCGTAAAAATATATTTCAAGGTTAATTTGGATGAAAAATGGTTGTCTTCATTTCTCTATTTGTTATGCAGAAGGTTGTTTAAAATTGTCTGATTTTTTCTGGGGGTAGACTTAAGTTCCAATTGCCTTAAAACTGACACCCCTAGAGAAAACATAGCTAAGATTATCCTTCTAACCACTGGATGTCATCATTGTGCCACATAATTGCAGTTGAGGAGGCCCTTACCTGAACACAGGGTATGTTAATGTATATTTCTTTGCAAGATTTAACATAAACACATAAATTATGAAAATATCTTTAAACTACTAGTATCTTTGAATACTTTATGAAGGAAAGAATTACTCCAGCTATACAGAAATTTTTAATCAGTATGATTCATTATGCCACTATAATAAATTATAACTTAAGTGCTTTTCTGTGGAATCAGGGCATCACATACTCAGTTTTTCTAAATACTAAGAATATTAATAGTTTCAGCTATTGTCTTTCTTTAAGTTGTCCTTTGAAACCACAGAAATAGATGTCTAAGAAGTAGACTTTGAGATATTGACCTGGAAATCTGATACATTTTTAGAGTAAAACGATAAAAATACTAGGCCTATTGCCTTAAATCACATTTCTCTTCTAGAATATGTAGTGTATGTAGCTCATTGTATATAATTACTTCTAACAGCCAGCACTAGTATATGACTTATTTTAAAGTATCTTGGAAAATAAAACTGGAAGGTCCCCTAGACCCTTCCTATATCTTCTTTAATAGTTTCTGTAGAATAGATTTCATTGAACCTTTAAAAATGAATAATGTAGAAATTACAGCTGTTCAAATAACTGATGATTTGCTTCAGTAACAATATAAACAGGAGGGAGGATCCTTTTAGGCCACCATCAGGATAAATTATGTTTCATTTCCTATTCTTTTTTTTTCTTTTTAATTTAAAAAAAAAAAAATTAATGGGGAAGAAATGAGGTTATAGGAAAATATAAGAATTTAGAAGCAGGGGGTGGCAGCTCCAATACCGCTTCCTTTTGTGCTGCATGTTACTGGAACTAGAAACGTGTGTAGGAGATACAAGTATTGGATTCAAATCTTCACTTGTCTGGTTCAGAGCAGACACTTGAATCCATCTCTCACTTTTCAGGAAGATTCCCTATTTGCATTATTACAGGCACGATGGGATGCGCTTCTCTGCACATCTGAAGTTGTTCTGCTTCACAGAATTAATTAGATAGTCATTGAGACATGCAGTCACACTTCTGAGTCTTATCCTGTAACATGTTGAGTAGGATTCACATCTTGAGTGGGACAGGGAGGAATCTACATTGCTAAATTCCTTTTTTTAAGAAGCTAGCAGGAAAGATATAAATTACTAATTTCTGAAAAGTTGAAATTAACTATTCTGATGTTTTGAAAATCATTGCTTTTTCATTTGGACCACACTAAGTAATTTTGATTAATAGATGATTCCCTCAAAAAATAGGTAAAATCAACATAGTAACCATCACTGGCACCACTGCAAGCTTTTACTTAATTTCTGGGCTCCTCCCAGTTTGGCTCAGTGTTCACTTTCATATGAAAGAATCATGATGAACAGTCCAACTTGATCTCTCATCAGTGTTTAGGCTATCATTTAATCCTGCTAATTTTCAGTGTGTGGAACAAAAAAAATATATTTTGGCATTGCACTTCGCAAATATTGTTGTTATTATTGCTACTGCCATTATTCCCAAACCAAATCATTCATCTCAGGTTGCATAATATCAACTGTGTTTTATGAAAGGAATGTATTCTACTTCACAGTATGGAAATACGTATGAATGGGTTACGTAGTAAGTTATTTACATTTATGTTGCCCTTTCCAATTAAAGGGATCAGGTTCTCATTGTATTGACTATTCATAATTATTCTGGGAATTTGTGACACGGTAAGATTAAATGAAGAGATTGAAAGTAGCCAAGGAAAAGCAGTTCCTAATTTATATCAATGCTTGGATGCCACAGAAGGTTTGCAATGGCGCTATTGATTAGACAGAAGTAGGTATACCTACCCCCTAGGGTGGCACGCAGGGGGAAAGAAAATGGAAAGTGTTTTTCTTTTTCCTTTAGAGACAGATTTTGTAATGAAAAATTTAATGATCATTAGTAGATGAAAGTGTCACCATCGAGTGCTTACACTGCTGTGCGTGGTTTTTTTCCGGCCATTGCATTCATATTTTAATTCCAAATCAGCTGCCTTGCCAGTGCAGAATATCTCATTTCTCATCTCCCTCTGAACCCAAGACTCTAATTTGACAAACAACTCTTGGCTCACGCAGTAAATTAATATCCTCTGTCTTTCTATAACTGCAGACATATACGCATAGACGCTATAGAAACAACCCCTATTGTCTGTGAATTGTAGACAGAGTCACGAGTTACACATTTTATTTATGGCAAAGCAGCTCATCCTTATGACAACAATAAGTATTTTTGCAGGAATTAAAAGAACACTTACCCTTGTTGGATCAGAACTAGATAGCAAGTTGTAGCACGTTCACTAATAAGTTGCACCAAAATATGACCACATTTTATAAACCACTCTTTATCAATTGATCAAACCCTACATTTGCACATGTCTAACCCTTGTCTATATAATGAAATTTTATTTTACTGTTTTACATTCCAGATTTCTCATTGCATTTGTCTGTAGGTAAAAGGAAATTCTGCAACTACAATATGTAATTAGTAAGGATACCTCATAACTCATGTAATTCTTTTGCTAGTTCACACCCAGTTAAAACTTAGAATTCTGTAAGGTTTATCCAAGATAGTGTCATAGTTTCCAAATTCCCAGTTCACTGCCATAAGTACTCCTTGTAAAATGTATTATCCTTTATGTACAACATAAAGTTTCCTTCAGTTGGCTATGTGTGGTTGCAGGATAGTGGTAGTTTTTCTGAAATCAACCACGTTGTTGTCTGACCTCATTGTAAGAATGCTGTTTTCAAAAGCAATTTCTTATTTTTTTTAGATCCTTCAGATATTGAAGGAAATATGGAATCTGCTACAGTGATTGATTTAATTCCATGGATGGAATATGAGTTCCGGATAATAGCAACAAACACTTTGGGGACAGGAGAACCTAGTATGCCATCACAAAGAATTAGAACTGAAGGAGCCCGTACGTAAACATAAAATGTCCAGTTTTTTAATGTGTTTCCTAATTTTCACATTTTTATTCATCAGGTTTGTAATTTTGGGGTTTTTATTTAAAGAAAGACTTTGTAAGATGCAAGTCCAGAGAACATAGTTTCAGCCACTCACTACTATAGATTTTAGTAAACAAATACCAGGCTCTATAAGTACTAGCATCAAAGCAGACAGAAAAGAAACATCATGCTACAAATGGAAAATTTGCCTCCATTGCTGAAACAGAATCATACTGTCAAAGATCCCCCACTGTATCAACCAGGTTGCGTGTATATAAAAGTATGCACATGCTTGGGACCAGGGTACAGGATTGGGTAGAAAAATCGCATGTTTTTAACAAGGAAAATGTCCATTTGCTGTTTGGTTTGTATTCTAACTAAAGAATATGTGACGGGATGTGTGTTAAACTGAATAATGCCATTTTTCTGTAATTGAAGGTTTGGTCCTGTGTTGTCTTATTCCATGTCAAAGATGTGACATTATCCAACACAACATATGCCCTTATCAGTCTAATTGCTCAGTGTTAAAATCTCAGAGCATATTTAAGGATATCCTTTAAGCTCAGGCGTGTCCTTTTTAAAATTAATTCTCCAAAATGAGGAATTAGATGTTATTATTCAAGATAAGACATTCTGGTTTGACTGTACAAAGGAGATAACAGCAATGCTCTAGGAGGTAATGTATCACTGCAAAAAGACTGTATCCAACAAAGCCTCTATGCCAGTGTATCCTCCTTAACACATACTAGCACCCATGTGCCAATTAGATATATTTACAATTGTCATCCCATAGCTTGAGATTTGAAATTAAAATGCAAAACCAAAGCGTAAAAATTATTTTTTGCAATTAGACCTACTAGATCATTGCTTTGATTAGATAGTATTTTCCAAATAAAATGTATTTGCATTGCAAATTTCAGAACATTTATTAAAAAGGATCAACATTTGGTCTATTTCAAATTTTGTTGCTTAGGGAGAAAAGAAATACAGACTGCTTAAATTGATCTGGACAGGGAAGGAAAAGCCACAGAACTTTAATGTTAAAGTAAAAGGAAATTGCTGCCTATAAAATTGACTCTTAGCACCATATGTTTTATGACTTAACAGCTGTATTTGAAGGCCCAGGAATCTAAATAAGAAACCTACATGTGCTTCTTGGAGTGCCTGGTGCACAACAGACATTTTTTAAATGTTAGAAAAGAGACAGAAAGGGAGGGGAAATAATGCTCACAGGTAGAACAGCGGTAGTGTCCTGCAGTTTGCAGTGTGCCACATTCTTGGCATTTGTTGTAGGCTCCCCAAAAATAGCATATCCTCCAGTCTGAATGCAATGCTTTTGCAAGAGGGAGTCTGTTCAGTCTGTTGTCTGATTCCGCATGTACAGCACTGTTGTCATCTCTGTCAGACTGTGAGACATTTTTGGTGAAACAAAGCAAAATGTTAATGTAGGCATCAGTCATCACTTCTTGCCATGCCAAAATAGGGTATAAATCAGTAACAGTTTGCAGATGAACGTCTGTGCCCAAGTGCGTTTTCTACCAGGAGCTGGCATTTGTTATGTGCAGCAGCAATAGGATTTGGGTTGCACTGTCAGCTTCCAGAGTACTACAGAGCCAGTACTGCGTGTGCATTTCCGTGTTAATCTGAAGAAGGTGAATATTTTATCGCACAAACAACAACCCGTATCCACACATTGTAGTTATTTTTAACACATTCTATGTTAAGCAGCAACAAACAGTGCTGTGTCTTTGTTGTACTGTGTGGGTGACAAATAATGTCTGTGAAACTCAAATGTTATCAGTGTCTTTTTCAGTTTCAAGTCCCTCTTCTTGTAGATAACAGTAATTTCAGTAACATTTTTATTAGTGTGCTAAGGATGTGTGCTGTCATTTTTCTTTTTAATGAAATCTACTTGCATCATCAATAACACATTTCACGGTGATTTTTTTAAAATTCAATGGATCAAAGTCTGCTATTATATATTTTAGCTTATGGATGCATTGGGGTAATGGTCTTAAGTATAGCTATCTGAATTAGTAACCTGGTCTTAATGGAGAGAGAATAAGGGAGATTCTCTTGAAAAGGGTGATCTGTAAGACATTAAACAGTCCTTTTTCTCTTCTTTGTCAGCCTGTGTACCTTCTTGGGCTACTTAAGCATTCTAGGAAACCTCTGCTTCTAACTTAGCACTAAGGTTATGTGCTCATAATAAATAGTGTGACTACTGTGTATTTCAGTAATAACAAGGTCAAGTAATAGGTTCAAGCTTCCTCTTGAATTGTCATGATATGTATGCAGAGTCTCATTCTTGACTAGTTGTTTTCAGGAAGGCCAGAAATAAATAATGCAAACCATGCACTGAATGCTGATTTCCATTCAAATTAGTTGTTACATATTTTTATCCTTTTTGAAAACATTAATTCTCTCATGCTTTGTGTTTCTCCTCAGCTGACCCTCAGTGAGGGCCTCAGCAAACATCTTAAATAGTGGGAGAGCACTTAGGAACTATCCCCTTACTACCTTGTGGAATTCGCTGATTAGTAGAGAAAATGCCTGATCATATAAGAATTTTTAACACGAAGAACAGGCTCATATAGGTAGGGCATGTAGCTAATTGGCGCATGTTTAATGCACTGTAGGTAGGCCATCGTTTCCTAAATTTTTGGTGGTACTTTTTGTGTCCTCAGTATTAAGTGACAGCAAATAAATACACAAACATCATAAAGGGTAGCAAATGAATCCTCACACTTAGTGCAAAGTGTTTGAAGGAAATGAGAATACAGTAATGATTTATAATGGAGTCCTGCATTACCATGCAGTTGTGAACTAATGATAGATCAACAGCTTTTATTTCATTACACAGAACATCAGTGTAAAATCCAATTAGTAGATTACTAAGTGCTATGCCAGTTTTGCTTCTGAACATCTACCTGTTCCGAACATGCCAATCAAGAAGACATATGCCGCTATTCTAGAATAGGATTAGGAAACCAGCGCTTCAAAGATATATCCATTATATATTATACATTGGGAGTAAATCCATTGAAGTAGATGGAACTAGTCGCAGTTCGTTCAGGTAAATACATGTGCAAGTCCTGGGTGCTTGAGCCCTTGGCGTACCAACATCTGAGGAAGCACAAGAGCAATACACAGTGCACCTCTTAAGGCCTATGAGGAGTGTTCCACTTCTGAATATTCAATTAAATGTTAGTAGAGAATATGGTGAAAAAGAAGAATGATTGATTTCTAGCTATGGTTGGAACTGACGTGTTTCCCACAGCAGTAGCTATACATTAGTCTTGGCAAGACCACAGGCTCTCACAGCTATTACAGACCATCATTATTTTAATTATGTGTGCCACGTGTGTTCATTGGCCCTGATGGTAAAAAGAAAAGTAAATAGTGATATTTTTACTGACTGCATACTCTGTAGTCATTTTTCTTGTCTATTCCATTTTTTTAGCTCCTAATGTGGCTCCGTCTGATGTTGGAGGAGGGGGTGGAAGCAATCGAGAGCTGACAATAACATGGATGGTAGGTATTGCACTGAGATGGCATGAAACCTTTTCTTCCTTGTGTCTGATCTTGCTCCTCCTAAAACCCATGGATGGTTTATCACTGGCTCATGTGAGAGCAGGATTTGTATGCAGTATATATGTTTTCAGACTTTTCTCGTAAAAATACATAAAAAGGAATGAGGACAGTGATATTTTAAAAGTTTATATATTGGACATTTCTCAAATATTATTTTAAAAATTCTCTGAGCTTGTTTCAAAGAGATTTTCTGCCAAAACCGCTTTGCCCCTTTCATGCAACAACGCTGACTATGACAATGCAGTGATGTAACTGCATTTGAAAAGTCTGCATACTGTATCTTTCTTCAAGGCTTTTTTTAAGTTACAATCTGAATAGCGTGATGAATTGCTTACTGCAACTAAAAGTATAACATCTCAATTACGACTTTAATGTGCTGTGCACAGATTTACAGGCTTTGTTAGAAAAACACACCACAGTTTCCCATTCTATAAACTAACCTGTCATAATTATTTACTAGAGTTTTAAGGGAATTCTTATATATTGACATTTTATGTTTTATTTTATGCTAATGTGACTGGTAACACAAAATAACATTGCCTCATACCACAATTTAACCATTCACTGTTATCCACATACTGATGATGCTGTTCTTTTCCTCCACGCCATTAATTTTTCTTCAGTGATTATGTATTAAGCAAAAGAAAGAAAAGGGAAAGGGGCAAGAGATAAAATGTTAATCACAAAAATAATGGAATGAAAAGTTCAAATATTACAGTGTTATCAAAAAAGCTTTTTAGAGAGCAAAGTCTTTTGAAAAGTTCATCTCTCTCATGTACCATAGTTATTACATCCATGATAAGCTATATATGTAAGTACTATCTTTATTCTGGTATTGAAGCAATGGGTTTTAAAATTTACCTATACCATGGGGAAAAAAAATGCTTCTGAAAACAGGGAAGAAGGGAAAAGGGACAAGAAGATAGGAAGAAAGAAAAATCCACAACAAGAGAAAATAAGAATTGACAAGCAAAGTTGTTGCATAGGCAAAAGTTGCATGGGAGAGTGAGTTGAAGTCTTCTGAAGAGTATTTCAGAAAGCTAGGCAGAAAAAAATAAAAAGCCTATCTGATTCGTGTCAGAGCCTATCAGTAACCAGCAAAAACAGAGTTACAGAAGCATTACATCTGGCAAAGAAAGATGATTAAATGTTATGTTTGAAAAAATCACCACGTTTACCTTGCTGTTGACCTCCCCATTCACTTTCATAAGGCTATGAGGCACATAAGGCATATTACGCCGTGTGTCTTTTGGGGAATAATTTGTTTGAGATGTAGCAGCTTATTTGCCTCTGTGAAGAGTGCTTTTTCTTGTGGGAATAACTACAAAGATGACATAATTCCAACAGCAACTTTGTCATTGTTGTATAA
This sequence comes from Rhinoptilus africanus, assembly GCA_013400135.1. NCBI lineage: Eukaryota > Metazoa > Chordata > Aves > Charadriiformes > Glareolidae > Rhinoptilus > Rhinoptilus africanus. Next base: position 281,288 of record VXBO01006695.1, read on the forward strand.
GGGTCCTCCTTACAAATGCACAAATTTTAATCCATATGTACATTTTCTTCTTTTTTTACTTAGGGTTGATCATACCTTTTTAAAAAAATTCTCAAGTATGACACAGAAATAGTAAACCATATTTTTTGGCTGATAGAGTTGGGCTTTCCTGGGTTTTTTGTTGGGTTTTTGTTTTTGTTTTTAAATTCAGTTCAAAATATTTATTCAGTCTTTCTAAGTATTTTAGCAATTAATTTACCTGAATAAAAGTTTTCTAAGTTTCTAAAAAAGGAGTATCCACACTTCTGTTAAAATATATTGAAAAGGTTATTTCTTAGTTCCAGTCACAATAGGTTAGGAAGTAGATGTATCCTAACTGGTTTGATTCTAAACTTTATTTATTTTTGAAGAGCAAAAGTCAAATAAGAACACATGCAGTGGATCTAGATTATTTTATTATTTCTTTACAAGTACTGCCTTATAAAAACTTTAACAAACTACAGAGCTACTACTTGCATTGCACATGAAGACCCATACTTGTGGCATTTTCAATGCAGTGAAAACTTGTCTGTGACCAAACTGAAAAAAGAAAATTATAACCAGGAGAATAGTGACTAATGCAAGATCTGAATTACAAGGTCATTTCAGTCTTTCCTATACACCCAAGTAGGTTTATATTCCAGTTATTTCTCTTAGCTAGTGTCATGCTTTTTACATCTGTTCTGTAATGAGTAGCTCATTTAGTCAGACAAATTAAGCATGGCTTCAAATATTTACTTCCCAAGAATCTTTCATACTATGTCTAGCAAGTGTTTTTGAATAGAGGTATTGGATTTACGGAGCCTGTCTGGCAGACAACAATATATCTATCTGTAAGGCTGAGATAAAGGTGTATATTGATTCACCCAAATGTGCTGGCATTTGCATATGGGACTCAAAATAGTCCTTAATTAAGAAGAGAAGAACAAAATGTATGGCAGGCATACATGTTGCTGCCAACCCCCTTTCAGCTTTTGCTATGATTCATAAGCCCAGGTTGAATGAGAGTCAGAGATGCAATCAAAGCTCTTCTGAGTCTTGTTTTGAAAGAAGAACTGAGAAAGAGCTAGGAGTGGCATGCCTGTTCTTCCTCATTTTCCCCGTTTGTCTTTCCCCCTTCTGTTTTGTTTTTCAAAGGTTTTAGTGGATGCTACAAACTATTCAGCTACTTAGACCTACTTATTATGTGCAGCCATTGGAGGGCAAGCTGCTTTCAACATTTTTATTTAAGACCTTCCAGAATATAATGTTTTAAGTGCCAATCCTGGCTTTCTAAAGTTTGCTCTGGCTGAAAAACATTGTGAGATTAGGGCTGCATACAAACTGCTTACTTTGGCATATGAGATAGGATTCTGGTTTATTTTAAGCAGCTTCATACAATGACAGACTCAGAGGATGAGCTGTAGAAGGTGACCTGGTCTGTGAAATCTTCTACTTTTTGAATTGCGAGGTTGCCCATGAATCTACACTTAGGTATATGAAGGTGCACTAGCTGTTCTGGGAAACGAGGTGTCTAATTTTCATTTGATGCCCAGTCAAACCTGAGGTAGAAAACAAGCTAAGACATGAGTTACACCTCATCCAACAGGTACATTCAGAATATGCCTGACACACAAAAAATTAAGCACATAAAACAGATTATCTGGTTGGGTTTTTTCATAGCTGATCTGTAGTTAAAATCTTCACCTGGTGGCTTGTGATTAGCATCACAACTAGAGACCAAATATCCAGCTCGGTTTGGGCTTTGAATTTTATCTGTTGGCAGTCACCTTAATCACCAATTAAACTTAAGTCATTCATGTGTTCTCAGAAGTCATGTTGTAGATAGGTGGGTATCTTTCCACTGTCTAAAGCTCCATTATAATTCAGATTTGACATATATCAGCATTTCACCTGTGTTCCCCAGAAAAGCCAAAGAAATTTTGTATGTGGAGACCTGTACTCAGTCCAGAAGGTTGTCCATACGTATCCCACGCTCTAGAAAGGTGCCCTAACCCTAGTCATGCTGTGCTGAGGCCACTTTCCAGTTCTTGACTGAGCTGAGCCACCGTTCTGCTAGAGATGCAGTTAAGTAGGAGGGAAAAAAGAACAGCAAGCAAAGGGAAGCCTTCTGGTTACTGAACTCTGCAGATGGTAAATCCTGTTGGATTCTGGGGCTTACTCCCACAGCTCATTTTCAGTTGTATCCAGTGATGAACCCATGTTGAAGCACTGGTGTCTGGGGAGCTTCATCTATAACCAGCTTCCTGTGCTCAGCCAGATGAAGGATGCCTGCTTTTAATATTGCTGTATTGTTATTGTTGTGACTTATCACTGATGTTGCAAAGTGGTGAAACTTTACAGCACCAACAGAGAAAATGGGATGCAATGCGATCTGATAGCTGGCATACCTGGGGCAGGGATCAGTGAACCTTAAGCTGAGTAAAGTCAGAAGTCCCAGCCTTTGGTCTGATTCTGTATATTTCTCTTGTAAGTTTTGTCATGAAGAAAAGAAGATCCGTCATTGTTCATATGTCCTTATCACACATTTTGCAAATTTTGAATTCCAACATCTCTGTTTGCTTTAATTTTTTTTCTTGTTATATTATATATACTAATGTTCTAATCCATGTGTTATGTTTCTGAAGTCAAAATGTAAATGTTTCTGGTGTTCCAAAATCTTGGTGAGTTTTCATCATAATTTTATTTCTCAGAGAATCTTTGGAGTTCCATTCTAGCTTCAAAGGAATTTCTGAGCTAGGGTGGGGTTTTTGGCTTTTTCCACTATTAACATCTAAGTTTCATAAATCCTTGCTCAGAATATCTCCACACATGTTGGCTGAAGTGCTACAGTGGTGGGCAAACACCTGAGGAGAATAATTACTCTCTGTTGTACTGCTCCAAACCCTTTGTCTCAAGATAATCTATTTCATCTCTGTGAGGTTTACAGTATGGGAAAAGGGGATGCAGGAAGTTCCCTTTCAAAGGATGCTTCTAGTTAGCCTTCAGATGCACTGATGTATGAAATTATTTTGGCCCCTTGAGTGCACTGTCTAATAGTTGTGGTAAAGGCTCTGTGGACTGAGGAGGGACCACTGAATGTAGAGCTTTGGTAAATGAAGCAAAATTCATTATAGCAGATCATCTTTCATAATTTTATATTTTCCAGTATTCCTAGGTATAGAAAATCAGCTATAGTTTTAACAAATATTTTGGATAGGTACCTTTAATGCTCATGCTGAAATTGGGAGTCATTTCACTTAAGCTTTTATTAGTTAGAATCTGGGTAGATAGTCTAAACCAGTAACTGGACCCCCTCCATCATCAGGGAAAAGTGATAGGATAAATCATTCTTTGAATGTGTCCATCTCTGTTCATCAGTGGTGCAAGTTGCCTAGGTGACCCAGTTTATGTAAATTAATGTAATTTAGGTCAGCCACATAAATTTTGTCTTCTGCCTGTGCTTCACAAGAATATTTATCTCCACACATGCACATGGATCCATATACTTGCATTATGTGTCTGTGTTACATATCCACTATCACTTACTCCTTAAGAAAACCTTTTTTAGTAGCTACAGCTGACAGCAGTTTTAGTATACAGTCATTCTTGGTTTCTTTCTGTAGGACATGACGTGATGTGTCTTGCACTGAGTTTGGATGAGGAACAAGATCTTAAAATGTTTTAGTAGCAGATATGCTACTATTGCAGATTTGCATAATGAAGACAGTGTATTGTTAAAGGAAGATGGTATATTTTTAAAGGAGATGGGGGCAAACCGTAGAAGCAAAGAGAAAATGAAACTTTAGTTCAGTGGTTTTGCAATGCACATATCAGTGCTTTCTCTATGATTTATATTTAATTAGAGATCCATTTGTTTAGTTGGCTATAAAAAGTAATGTCTTATCTTTTGCCTCTTTAGCCTTTGTCAAGAGAATACCACTATGGCAATAACTTTGGTTATATAGTGGCTTTCAAGCCATTTGGTGAGAAAGAATGGAGAAGAGTTACAGTTACTAATCCTGAGATTGGCCGGTATGTCCACAAGGATGAATCAATGCCACCTTCAACCCAGTACCAAGTAAAAGTGAAAGCTTTTAACAACAAAGGAGATGGACCGTTCAGTCTCACTGCTGTCATTTATTCAGCACAAGATGGTGAGTAAAGGTTCCAGATAAGCTTTACACTGAGGACCCAGATCAGCACCACCAACACCAGTAAAGAGAACCTTGTCCTAGACACTGATTAATAAAGCAATGTACACCTTCAGCAAGGAGGGCGTACATTGCTCACACAGAACACTTGCAGTTGTTCTGAACAAACAACTTCGGACTCTATTTTCTAGACGATGCAGAGCACTTGGCTGTACTTGATGTCTGCATGAGCAATACATGGAAGCATTGAAGATTTTCACACAGCTTCTTAAAAGATTCAGGATTTTAAGAAAAAAATAAATTCTGGTCTTCATATTTTTTACCTAAAACATTTATATCATTATCTAGCAATGCCTCTGTGATTTTGGTGCATCTCTTTGATGCATGTGTGGGTTTTTTCTTCTTAATAGACCACACTAAAGCCTATTATTCGAGTAGATCAGTGTTAGAATGTAGCCCAAAACTTGTGAAGGAATAGTTCAGAACTATCAGAACTGATAGTTCAGTTGTATCTATTTATATTTCAGGCATGTTTAGATACTAATATAAATTATCCTTGCCACATTCTTTTTTCTGGTTTTGATGTTAGAGCTATCAAGTAAATAATTTAATGAAAACGTCCTTGACATTTCACTAAAATATTTTTCTTAATTCTGCTGGAATTATTTCACATGCTGTGATCTTTAGGATTCAAGTTTAAATGACATTTCCAAACTTAGCGTGAGAGAGAAAGCACTAGAAGAAGGTTTACCTTAAATCAGAAGAAATATATACAACATCCTAATTGCAACATAATCACTCAAGTCTGTTTTAAAAAAATAAGGTTTATTAATTTCTGCCAAAAAGCCAAAGAAGAATTGCTCATATTTTTCTTCTCGTAGAGCAGAATTTCCTGCACAAAGTCAACAGATCCAGACCAAAGATCCAAGGGGAGGGATATGATAACAAGGCCACATTCTCACACTTCCGACTCTGTTCTTTACTCTGTGTACTTTATGGGAGATTTATGTTCATGATTCCCATTAGCACTAATGGCAACTTTGCACACAAGTCGCCCACACACAGAGAAAAGATAAAATAGTCCTTTTGTTTCTTATGATAATTCAGGATTCAAGCTAGTGACACTTAACTCTCTGAAAAGGTTAATGCTAATCCTTTTTCTCAGAAAAGCATACCTTAGGATATCCTCTTCAAGAGCTGCTACAGCAACAGAACGGTTGTTTTTGCATTTGTATAAATGAGTTGTTAAATAACTGTGGTGTAATAAAAGCCATATCTGCCAAATAACATTTCAGTATCCATCCTTTCTCAGAGACGTTATCGACAGCTGAGTGATAAGCTCCCGCGTGTTTATGTTGGGATTATACTAACCATGTCAGAGATGGCAGCGTGTTTGTGTATATCTCTAAGTTCAGAGACATGGAAGAGCCTAGTAGCTCCAAAAGATAGAAGAAAAGCAAATGTGCAGTAGTGCCAGCTTCCACATAAAGAAGTAACTTCAGTGGCTGGTGATGTTCTAACATAGACTTTAGCAAAGTCCAGACACTTGATAGAAACACCTTGGTTAAATGATGCCAGATCCAGGCAGCGAAAGGAATAGAAGCTCAGTGGACCTACTTTTCTTTCATTTCAAGCACAAGTGTCACCAAAACAATCAGATTCATGGTGCTCCAAACCTTACCAGTAGTGCTCACAGCTCCTGTGCGGAGTTATGATCCTGACTACTGGCCATATCAAATCCAGGAACAGCAAAGCAAGTCAGAAGGAATTTTTCCAATAGGTGTAATGAAAGTTAATCCAAGTAACATTCTGCAGAGTTTCCTGCTGGCATCAGGACTTGCACAAAGTCACCTCACTACCTTGTAGCATGCTTACTGGCTCCCAGCCTTAATTTAGGTTAGAAAATAATTGTGTGATGATCACTGTTTCTTCAGTGAAGAGAACATATTGTGAGGCCCATATGATTGCTTTTTTTATTGCTAGATTTACGGAATTAGAAGGCTGGAGAGAGAAAAGCAGCTGATGTCATCTTTCTGGCTCAGGATAGACTGCAAAATATTTATAGAACAAAAATGCCAAATAGGGATATAAATTATTTGGAGCTCATAAACAAGCATAAGCAGATGAAATATTGTTTAGAGTATTGTATCAGCAAAACTGCTGGCAGTTGGAACTTTTCAGTATGGAACGTACAATGGAGGAGAGTCTGACAGTGATTTGGGAATAGATTAGACAATAGCATCTATTCCACCTGTACTTCTGCACCTCTGAATCAGCAGGTGATATTACAACTAGCAGACAACACAACTTCTCAAAGGTATTAGTGAGATTTGAAAGCAGTATGGTCATAAAATATTCCATATGGATATGTATAAATATACATACACACATACGTACATGAATATCATGACAGCCTTTTAACTAAGTTGTATGTTTTGTAATATATCTATGTGTGTCTGCTTGTAACTGTGGCCATCTTTATTCACTTTAGTGGCTGGGGAATTTCTGTGTTCCCATGTGTTTTTATCTAAGTTCCATATCAGACAACAATAGTCATACCTGCCATTGCTAGTAGTGAGTAATACTTGGTAGTAATGAGCGCAGAAGCCTCTTGCTTATCTAAATTCCTGTCATTGTGAAAACAATTTTGCAGTAATGTATCATTTTTTAATTATACATTTGCATTATTAACAGTCATTGAAAGACAATTACAAAAGGTAATTTTGCATATAAGATTATTTTGTTACCTAGGATACTTTTCATGAGAGATGTAACTGATTTTTTTCTTAGCAGTGGCTGTTTTGATGCATAGTTGACTGGATGCCCAGTTGGAAGATCAAGTATATGAAAGCTTTCCTCAGCTCAGGCTGCCATGCCTGTCTGTTGCAACTTGTTTCAAAAGATTCACGACAGGGAACTGTTCTTAGCTTGGAAAACTTTATCTTTTATAGACGTTGCTAAGCTTAAGCCTTTTTAAATTCCTTACCTCAATTAAAATGCAAGCGACAGTGAAGTTAACAGCCTCTTACAATTAAACAAGAACTTAATATTCTAAGGCCTGGATAAAAGCATATCGCATTATAATGGTCTATATTCTGCATTGGCTGGTGTCCAGAACTAAGAACACAAACAAAATCAACTTTGTGATGTATACCTAATAGAAGGGTACTCTTTGATTATTTCGCACCCATGTTCAAGTTTGTGTGTGCCACTGGTCAGCTCTATGTCTAATATCTGTTCTCATAACAACTTTGTATCATCATGACTAAATGACATATACATGAATATTTGTGTGTAGCTAGCTTAAAAAAATCTGATGAACATAATCTGTGAGCTGGTGTCCAATTTAGTAAGAGATCACTGGATGCTTCATTCTGTTTATTAAAGCCTGTTTTCAATTTACACAGATTTCAGCATGGAATCTGTTGAAGTGTAAAAATGCATAGTCTGAGCCAAGTAATAGAATCCGTGCTTTGTTTTTATAGAGTCATTTCCCATACAGATCATCACCAAATTTAAAGTTTAGTTGAGTAAAAACAGATTAAAAACTAACACACTTGGCCCCCTGATACCAAGAAAATGATACAAAATAGTGAAGTGAGGGGAGCCTCTGTAAGTGAGTATAACAGTGTCACTGGATGAGATTGGATGTTTAACATGTATTTCATCTTCCAGCACCAACTGAAATACCCACAGATGTGAGCGTAAAAGTTTTGTCATCTTCTGAAATGTCTGTTTCTTGGCACCACGTTTCTGATAAATCTGTGGAAGGATATCAGGTGAGTTTAGAGGTGACACTGTGTATCTTCTTATTCATTTTATTTCAGTAGTTAAATTCCAGGGTAATTCCTACTGTAGCATTCTGTCTCTTAGGGTTCACTTCTGTGTAGTTGTCATTTGCTGTACAGATTTCACATCCTGAGAAACAGATTATTTTTGATTTGATGTACTTCATTATTAAAACATCTCAACAAATGTATGTACTCACTATTGAACTGAAAAAAGGCATCATTATTTCATAAAAGAATCTTCTGTCTTTATGTTACGTAATTGAACGCCTATCTCTACCTTCTCAAAACATATTGCAATTAAGTTTTGGGTGGAATTGTCAACATGGACATGACATTGTAAATAACTCATGGCCCATTTAAATTATCAGCAGTTATTAATATGACTTACTCACAAATCCTATAGTAAGTGACAGAGACAGTGCTATTGTGCAAGACAACAATGGTTTGTTCATGGTTTCTATTCTCCACATGAAAAAGAGCATCTGCTCTAAAACTGTTACTACTGGTAACAATTTTTCTTGCCTTGTACAACGATGACAACAGGCACAGGGTGGGGGGTGCAACCAGAAATGGCCACGTAGTACTCCAGCAGGGAAGTCTTAACATCATCCATGCAGAGTGGATGCCAACGCACTCTGCAGTGTACAGCCAGCTTACTTTGGCTACACGCCAAAATAGGGATTTAGGCCTTAGTTTGTTAGTGATTTGATTCATGATTTAAATTGTCGGCTGCTTGATGGTAGCCTCTATGTTCCAAAATGAGCACGTACAAATGTAGATTAACCTCATATAATGTATTCTTATGACTGGAATCTTTGAATAAATGTTCTTTTAATTAGTAGGACTTGTTTCTATATTTCCTGATCTCTGTTTCTGTTTCCATGAGATTTAGGTAATACTTTTGGGATACTGTAATGTGATCATAGCGATCGCCAGCTTCATTCTAGTGGTGGGGAAAGCAGCAAAGGGCAAACCTGTGCTTCTGCACTGCAGGCAAAAAGAAAGTCTTGTGCTCCTGAAGATCACAGCTCCCATCAGTCCTGAAGGACCCATGGGACAGGGCAAAAATAGAGGGGGGTCTTCTGGAAGGTCAAAGCTGTAGATTGTTTGTATGAAGTTACAATAGAAGTTGTGGGGGCAAGAAGCACTCAAACTACATAATAAAATTCCTGTATAGAGGTCTGGAAGACTCTGTCTCTATAGGCATCAAGAAATAGTCCAGTATTTATTTTGTAATTGCTACTCAGCTGTAACACAAATTAGCAAAATCCCTCATTCACCAGACTGCAGTTTCATTTTGCTCTTTATTAGCTGAAAATTGCATAATTGACCTTTTACATGCTGGAGTTTAAGAGGTGGGAGTACCCTGAGCAAAGGTATTTCACCTGTGACACGATGCTTTTCACACCTGGAGGAGTCAGATTTTCTTGACACTAATGCATACTGCCAGGATGACTGCCCTTACAGTGTTGAGTGTGAGCTGATACATTTTGCCATTACAGAGGAGTATCCTCAGCTCACACTTAAAGAAGACATAAAGTATGAAAACTATCTCCATCCATATAAGAATTTAAGATTTATGAGTTCTTGCAATAGCCTGCTAAAAGCCACAGCTCTTCGGTGCATGCAGTACTAAAGACACTATCCGTATTTCCTGCTGCTTCTATGCAATAGATATATTTTTATTTTATTAAACAAATTCATCAGTACTCGCCACCATTGTCCCTTGTTTACTGAAATATGGTATTAGCATTCTTTATTAGTATGAGTAAAGTACTCTTTTATGTCTCTGCTATGTAAAACATTCATGAATATGAGAGCTGCTGTTTCATGACACTTACAGGAACAACTTCTGGAGTATTTCAGTATATTAAAATTTGAATAGAGGCGAGGACCACGAAAGAGTGGTTTTCCCTGATTTCAGCATGGAGGGCTGCACTAATTCATGATGGCAAAGGCGTTCCCTTCCTACAGATCACTGGTGACTTATCTCCCACAACAAACTGTGGAGCTGAGGTGAAATACCCTCCTGGGTCCTCTGGGGACTTGTTAACTATGGGTTACCCTACCAAGATAAATGCAGAGCACCAGGAAAAAGCAGACTGTCCAGGATTATTATCCAAGCTTTTTAATAAAAAGAGAGAGGGGCTACAGAGCGAAGTGAGAAAATGTGACTTCTTGAAGCAAAGGGGCATTTAATTCTAGGTATCACTTCCACAGAGGCAAGAAAGTGAAAGACATTTCCAAGTTATTTCAAGAGGCTTTTAAAATATCTTAACGATAAGTGAGAAGGGAAATGTAGGAATAGTGTAAAGAAGACAGTACTTTTTCTTAGCTCTCAAGGGAGTCGTCTTATTTCCAGGGTTTTTTTTTTTTCCAAGAGTAGTTACAATGATCCAAATATGTCGATATGACTGTATATTAAATGAAGAGGTAAAGAGGAACATTCTGAGTGTGTGACACACAGCTCTCACACCATCAGAGTAGTTTAGTCAACAACATTGCAGCCAAGAACAATAGTATTTGGGTTTTAAATTTAATTTAATTTTCACATTACATTTACTTCTGCCCGAAATGTAATATGCTCTCAGTGAAGTATTTTGCATTTTCATACATTGTTCTCACTTGTCCTGTTTGATGCTGTATATTACTTGTTATATTACGCACTTAGCATCACTGTAGTGCAAATGAACAGTAGGACTGTAGAAAGTTTTGCAAGTCAGAGGCATTCAAAGGCATCCAGCATATGCCCCGTGATTAACAAAAGCTTCTCATGAAGTATGTTTGCCATCTTTATGTAAAACAGGTACTTAATTAACATAATAGAACATACTAAAAATGAATTAATTAGTCTTCAATGGCCAGTTAATATCAACGGCAAAGCTACCATTGGTTCTGTCATAGGACCAAAAGCTAATGGACTTTTGGCCACCTAGAACTTCTCTGACATCCTTTTGCTGCAGGCTAGAAACTTGTTTGAACTTAGGGACAGAGATAGACATGACATCCACCAGCTCCTGAAGCACACACCCTCCCACCGTTGAGTCAGCCACTTATAGTTAACAGCTTATGGTATACAGCTGGTTGCATTCAACCACACCAGCTCGTCTACAACAGTTTGTTAATTATAATAATATAAAAAAAATCTGACTCCAAGATCATAGTCAGACCTTCAGCTGACATGGCTGTGACAGTTTCAGACCCAAACCAGTTTTAAACCATCAAGTGGATGATACCACCCTGCTGGAGAAGCCTGTGAAGGATTGGGTGCGCATTCCTCACTCATTCTGGGGCAAAGGCTGTTGACTCAGTAAAATAGCCACCTTCGTTAGTGGGAATTTCATGAGTGTGAGTGCCTAAATTATGGTAAACTAATGTTTAAGATGCTAGTGGATTAAACTTCCAAAACACTGTGTAGGATATATATTTCTGTTACTAAAAATTACCCATTCGTGCCTGCTAAAAGGCAGGTATGCACACTGTATTTAAAAATGGGAGCCAGTTTCTCCTGCAGATAGAATATGATTCTCTCTACAACAGGAAAGAGTGAGAAAAGTCACTATGGTATTATCATATTTATAATAACTAGAGCATGAGTAACCTCTAAAACTGGTGTGCAAGACTGAGGCAACAAACTCTGATGATGGACTTCAGTATTTAAATGAGAGTAATCTCTGTGTAGTGATACTGACTGTTACCATGTCCAGAGACATCTGAAGTAGGTGGAAGAAATGCTCTGCTGCACCTCTCCTCATTCATCCACAGTACATGGTCTGAGGTAGAACAAATGTTCTTATTAAGCATTTTAATATAAGTGCGAACAGGAGAAAACAGGGCCTTGACAAGCTGCCAGCCAAGGGTGGTGCCTATAATTTGTGATACTAACACCATGACAAACTATATACTCTTCTAACCTATTCCTTAAATGAAATTTCCAAGGAAAACTAATGTCAGCAGAACAAAAGATTAAAGCAGTTGCTATTTAAAAGATAAAATAACAGGATACCTGACGTCATTAGTCAAATCTTATAGAGCAAGATTTTTCCTAGAGCCTGAAATTAACAACACTAAGCTCTTCCTAAAAAGATTTTAAAAGGTCCTCATGTAGCATACCCAAAAATCATTATGAAGGCAGGCAGAAGCTGAGCAGAAGTGCTGAGAGTAAAAAGACTCAAACCCAAAATGTAATGAGCTTGGCTTTCCACTCTTTCAGGTTAGTGCAGTAATTTAGTATTATGCAAATGGTTATAAACCAGACAAAACCTAGAGACTGACAGTGTTTTACTCTCATTTGCATCTCACAAGGCCATGCAGAATAGGACCCCGTGTAGGGGATAGACTCTATGGAATGGCATCACTCCATAGGAATTACTCTCTTTTAAACTGGTGCTTTGTAATGCATGATGAATTAAAGTATATTGGAAGAATTTCTTGGGAAAAACAACCTCACAGAATTTCTATGTGCAGGTAATTGAATTTGGATTTTAAGATCTTACAAGCTTACATTGTTGCTTTTCACATAGTTCAAGCATTTTCAGGTTCTTTCTCATCTGCTTTGGCAAATGCCTTGTTGTATTATGAAATCTGACTGAATTTAGCCAAAGAACTTTAGAAAACGGTTATGTACACATATCTGGGCATACGGATAATATGACTGAATATGTCTCATTCCCTAGGTAGGAGTACAAAAGGATCAAATTTATAATACATTTTAAACGAAATATTGTGAAAGCATTAGCAGAGTTTAGTCTACACTGTAGTGTAGGAAAAAAATATTAAAGATCAGGGTAAAATGCTCAAACAAAACAGCAAGAAGAAAATAGAAAGCATTATCCATCTCCCAGACTTCTAATGACTTAGCTGAGACAAGTTAAACCATTGTGAGAAAAAAATCTTTTTTTTTTCTATTTCTTTATGTCTATATACAACTTGGTTAAAATCATAGCCTGTTGAAGGAATTCCATGCTGTTGCTGCGCTCAGTCTTTTATCTCTCTTACTACCCAGAGTATGTAGTATAGAAATACCCAACAGACATCATTTCTGATAAAATTTCTTTATGACTAAATATGTTAAATTTAATCCTTCAATTTGCTTGCTTACAGATTCGTTACTGGGCTGCTCATGATAAAGAAGCAGCTGCACAGCGGGTACAAGTGAGCAATCAAGAATATTCAACCAAACTGGAAAACCTGAAGCCTAATACTCGTTACCATGTAGATGTTTCTGCCTTCAATAGTGCAGGCTATGGGCCTCCCAGTAGAACCATCGATATTATTACCAGGAAAGCACGTAAGTAAATGGAGCATTAGATTAAGTGCAATGTCATGTACTTCATTATTGCATGTTGCATCGTGTCTATCAAGTTTTCAAACTTGTTTTTTGATGCATATACCCAGTGTTCTCCCTCTATATGGTATTGGTTCTTTGGCTGAAAATTTCTGTTAAGGCTCTCCTTCTTCTCTTTTGTTGCCATGTACAATGTGGATATCTTACAAAAGGCAGTAAAGAGACTAAGTTACAGGCTCACAGGATGGTCAGCTACAAGCTCAGACCAGGTCGCTCAGGGCTTTATCCAGCCGGATCTTGAAAACCTCCAGGGACAGAGACTGCACAGCCTGTCTGGGAAACCTGTTCCACTGCCTGACTTTTGCTGAGCTTCTAGTCTGAGACTTTTATAATCAAATTTGTGCCTTTTGTCACTTGTTCTCCTTCCATACCACTTTGAAGAGACTGGATCCATCTTCTTGATAACCTCCCTGTAAAAACAGTCAGGTGGCTCTTCAGCCCCCGCCAAAGCAGTCTCTTCTCCAGGGTGAAAAAGCCCAGCTGTGTCACCCCCCGCCCCCCCTTCACAGGGCAAATGCTCCGGCTCCCCCCCAGGTTGTTGGCACTCTGCTGAGCTCACTCCAGATTACCAGTGTCTTTCTGTTACTGGGGTGCCCAGAGCTGGACATGATATTCCAAATGATGAACAATTCAAACCAGCTATTACTTAGGCAGCTATACCTTGTCTTTCTGTTTAGTCAATAGCGAAGAAAGATTGCATTTTGATGATTAAAATGTGACCAATTGCCATTTGCGTTAATGTCTTAATGATGATACCTGGCACTAACAAATGCTGAGCAATGTTCAAGTAAGAAACGCATCTTGTGTCTTTAAAACACACTTATATGGGCTAAAAATAAGTACAACTAATTTAAGGGTTTCGGTCAGTAAATAGTGTGTTGTACAACTTGCACCTACAGGGTTAATTTCTGTTGAATTAAGACAACTCCATTTTATAAGCTTATTGGGTGAAATATAATTAATGGTATCTGCAGTATGGTACTCCGATTTCTACTGAGTTAAATGCTGTAGAAATGCCTTTAATTAAATATTTAATCACAATGAATAAGTATGACTTAAGCCACATTTCTGGGAGGTTCTGAACATAGTTGCCTGCCAGCAAACACACATGGTCAGCAACATAGTGAAGGGTAATGTTGTCCACTTCCATTCTGGCAACGTTGAAAGGTAAAGCCACAAAGCAGCCACTGCACAAGCCATCCAAAATTGCCTGGCTGGAGCTGTAGCAGTTCATTCCAGCAAGGAGACTATCCTTTAATCATATAAAGATCAGCCTAATTTCCCTTTTTACATGTCTTAATAAAAATGTCATTGAATGTTTATGAAATCTCATTTATATGCACATTATATGTATGTTGCTTTTCAGCTCCAAGCCAACGTCCAAGAATTATCAGTTCTGTAAGATCTGGTTCAAGGTACATCATCACCTGGGATCACGTGCAGGCAATGTCAAATGAGTCTGCAGTTGAAGGATACAAAGTACGACCTATGAAAATATTTTTTATCTTTATGTATGCTACAAGAGGTGCATTTTATAGACAGTGTTTGAATTTTGGTACCTAATCAGACTAAATGTAGTTGCGTGCTAAAGATGAAGGTATCATGCTCAGAGACCACAGACATCCAGCAGGCTTAGGGCAAAGCCAGTGGCCTTAGTCAATGCGATGAGAAAACACTGGGGCACTGAAAATGATTTGGGTGGTAAACCGTGTTACGGGAAAGTTTAGATCAGTGACTGCAGCAACCTGATTTCCCGTATGATTACATTTACTGTCTATTGCCTGAAAAGAATGCTTCAAAATTGAACACTTTAATAGTTTTTCCTTATACCGGAATGCATTGTTACGGCTTCCTGTCTCATCTCCATGGCAGCTGTAGTTCCTGGAACATGCGTTCTTTAGTGTCTGGGAAGGTAGAGGAAGGGAAGGAACACATAGCCTCGTTAGACGCAATTACTGTATAACTAGAGCAAGTGTATATACTAACTATAGGGTGTATAGAAAGCTTCAAAAATTAATTCCTGTTTAACTTTGCTGCTTGCTTGGCAGCAAGAAAATTAGTGTCATGTTCTACATGTACAAATTTTACTTGAGGAGTTGAACTGCTTCCTGGGAATTGCTGACAATGTTTCACAGGGATGATTCCAGAAAGAGCGGAGCTCTTTTCTGAATGTCCCACAAGATATATACCATCAAATGTGCAATAGTGTAAAAGCACTGAGAGTTAATAATAAAGTTAATAATTGGTTCATTTATGAAAAGAGTAATATATTTTATGTCAGAGACCCAGCTGAGTTCTGAGATGTTTATTTGGTGCTCTTTGCCACCCTGCTTTATTATCCTCCATGTCGAATGTAAGGGCTGGTTTTATAGCACAGAAAACAATGAGGAAACACCTGTCTAGATTCACATAAAAATGGAAAAAGTAGCATCAGACACTGAGTTCTGATAAACATAGGCTTCATATATAAATAAAAACCTAATATGTTGTCCTTGACACACTGTACATGTGTAACTGTTTTCATGGAAATGTAGCATTTCAATAACTATACTTACTATGACTTTCCTAGGTACTGTATAGACCAGATGGACAACATGAAGGCAAGTTGTTTTCAACAGGAAAGCACACAATAGAGGTCCCAGTCCCCCGTGATGGTGAATATGTTGTTGAGGTCCGAGCACACAGTGAAGGAGGAGATGGAGAAGTAGCTCAAATAAAAATTTCAGGTGAGCAGATAATTTCCTTTCTTCTTTCCCACACTCCTTGGAAATCTTGGGCTAAATACTTTCCTCTGGTACACTATCCAGAGATGGGGACACCATTCCTATCTGAAATTTGAGAGGCAGCTCTTCAGCAGTGACTGCACTGAGAATTAGGATTTATCTTAAAGTCTTTCTAAAGGCACATAATGCACACAGGACACTTCAGCAGCAGTCCGACTCAGTCCTGGAAGTGCTGCCAGTCTTCCAAAAATCGGACTGTTTCTACTGATGCCCCCAGTTAGGCTATACCACTTTTGGTAGTGACCTACAAGCATAACTAGATGGTCCAGGCCTCAGACTGTGAGAGAAGCTGACCATTAAAGGAGTGAACCTCCAATCTGCTGGTCTTCAGTAGTATGTACAGTTCATATCACCTAGTGTGAACTCACGGGTATCACCATTTTTGTTTGTATGAAGCATCTATTCCAGTCTTGCTCAGATGGAACCTAGAGGTGGAGAATCCATCATTTTCTGGATACTTTGTTCTCATGTTTAATGACCTGCACTGTTGAAATTTTTTTAGCCTAATTTTTTATCTATATTTATCTGGTTTGGGGGTCTGGCCATTGCTTCATTTTATAGCTTTTGTGTACATTAAAGAGTCTTTTTGTGCCTGATATGTTCTCCCACTTAAGAAATGTATATGTATATCAGTGAAGTGACTGATCAAATCCTAAACAGACTGAGTACCTTTAATTTCTCCGTGATAGCATTTTCTTCAAGCCTTAAATGATTTCGACAGCTCTTCTCTTTACCTCTCCCACTTCCGAGAATTCCTTTAGGATTGTGGACACTATAGCTGTATGCTCTGTTTCAACTCTGCTGTCTGCGGTGATCGTCTCGCCTCCCTAAACTTTCTACTCCCAGCATTATTTATGAAAGGCTTTCATTAGACATTTATTTCCTTGAACTGGGCTACAAAATGGTGTTTGTCCAACACTAGCTCAAAATCCTTCCTGGAGTCCTTTCTTTACAGAATACAGTGTCCCATCCTGATCTGTGTGGCATGTCTCTTTTTTCCTTATTTTGTAATTTTGCATGTAGCTATGATGAAGCACAGTTGGTTTGAATGGCTTTAGTTCCCATGCTGCCTGGATTTCTGAATGAATGTGTTGCTGTCATCACTACTACTTCGCCATTTTGGTTCATGTATAAGGTTCCTTAGCTGTTTACTTCTGGTTTTGATGAAAATTATTGGATTGTGTTTGGTCTATTACCATTCACTGTGGAATTACTCTAGAAATTCAGTAACCATTCCTCAATAATTGTGTTTTGAAATCTGCCAGGGTAGGGTACCAAGCACTTTACAAAAGCTGTAATACATTGCATTATATTATCATACTCTGGGGAAATCACTTTTAATAGATTTCACAAGTTGCAAAAAAGTTGAAACAACTGCTGTCTTTAGGACGGGTCTTAGGTTATCTTTGTATCATACATATATTACCATCTGTCATCAGTGTGGTGCGAAGACTTTTCTGGTAGCATCAGATAGATTGCTTCCCAAACCGAAGCAGAACCATCATGTCAGTACAATGTTGATTCCAAACTGATCAGTCTTGCCAATAAGACCTGCCCCGAGCCTCTGGTGGCCTAGATAAAGGCAGCATTCCCTGGGCTCAGTTTAGGAAAGGAGATCAAAAAGGAGACAAAAGGCAGGGTAATCTCTTTGGAATACACAGTATGCAGAGAACTGGGCAAGCATTTCAGGCTATTTCTGGGCTCAAACCATGTATTTTCCAAAGAGCAGAATGAAGTGTAGTTTTCACACCTACACATGGCAAATTATGCTAATTTTTATTCTTAAAGAAATTTTCCAGTACTGTAAGAGGGTTTAGAATAATTGCCCAAAAAAGGGTGATGGGGTAGTGAGAAGCTTTTAAGTAATGATGATTTTTCTCAGACACTTGCAGAGAAGATCTAGTTTGATAGGAATGTTTGTTCTGGTGGTTGACTGGACAAAATGGAACTTAGATATTTACAGAGAGATATAAACAATAACTAAGGCAAAACATAAGGCATTTTATGAAATCCAGAGAGGACCATTGCCTTACTTGACCTTTAGGCATTCAATTCCAGGGTTTGCAAACCAAATTAATTTCCTGCATAAGTGAGTGGGGAGAATTAAGCAACTAGGGCAGGGATTCAAGATAGCCTGGATGCTGACCAGGAACGACCAAATCTTAAGCAAACTGGAAGGATGCACCAAAGAAATCAGAATGTCTGGAAAACCTGAGTGTCTTCCAGATTGTTGTTTTCCTGTTGTTCATTGGGTATGAAATCCAGAGTAGCTTACATAAATACCGGAGCTAGGTGTCTATGCTCCCATTATAATCAGTTGCCATCTAGCGTGTAATTCCGAAGCATAAACAAAGCCTGTAGGGTTTGAGATGCCCCAGATTACCAGGGACATCCACACAATGCCGACAGGCTTGCCATGATCTACAGGGGACCTGAGGTCTTCTGGATCAGCAACTGGAGGCCAGACAGGACACCAGGAGATACCTCTTGGCCTACATTTCAGGCTATGAAACCAAAAGCATTTCCTTGATTTGTGTAGCTGCTGTTGCTGTGCTAGGCTACTGTCTTGGCAGCCTGTTGTAGATGTAGTCTGCATAATTCTTAGCACTTGCTGAATTAGGTTTGAATTTGGTTTAAGTACAAGAACATCTAGTTCAGGAACCTTAACTGGCCCTGATGTCTTAATTTAGGTATTAAAAATACAGCACATTTTAACTAGTAAAAGTTATGTTTGAAAGTCAAATATAAAAGAAGCTAGAAATACATGTTATTAGTAGCTCAACCCCTTGTCTAAGGGAGAAAATATCTTTCATGTTTTCTTCATCATCCTTCTTGTCAAAGAAAACCCAGGCACATGCTGAAGAGGGAGGCAAACGTCCTGCAACAGCTTCGCTCTCATATAAGCAGTCAGCTTCCTACGGGATACAGTGTTTTAGTTGAGAATGATATAAAGGAAGTTTACCAAACACAGCTATCTTACATGCATTTCTTTTTAGTGAGCATCTTGACATATAAGTGCTTATCATAAAATTACTCACTGTATATATGGTGAGCTGCATTTCAGCATATTGCTATATCAATGTAAAACACAGTCATGAACTGTTGTATTTTATTAACCAGTGCCTGCTGTACAGTTAGGGGTTTGGGGGTATTTTCCAAGCGCATTATAGTAAATTAATGAGCTATGCCATTCAAAATTCATTCCTGAGATACCACAACCAGTTGAAGGTTGGAACTACTTGTTTAACCAAAGGAGTCAGTTTCAGCCTAATAACAGGCTTATCTGTTTTCTTTGAAATATATTAAATCTGAGATTTTTTTTTCTCTCTTGCATGCTTTTTGGATTGCAGTGCTTTGTCATAATGCTAATATTAATGTAATCAAAGCAATCTTGTAATCAGTAAGAACTAAAACCATATGGTGCTTGGTTCTTTTCTCACTTCTGTTGTGGCCTCAGTGCAATTTATTTATGACAGAGTAAGGGAAAATCAAATCATGCTCTCAAATTTTAACATTTCCTCTGGGGTCGGAGAGAGGGGAGGGTGACTTCTGATTTGGGAAAATATTGTGAAAAAAATGAAGATACTATGCACCTTCACCTTCAAATATGAAATCAGGTTAATGTCTCAGTTTAAATGGTGACACGAACAAAGAATAATTTATGTACTGTATATGCTTATAGCAAGAGAACAAAATTACAGCTTCTCTCTGTTCGCTGCACGCATATATATACACATATGAATTCCATTTGCCAGAGGCATGTTCTAGGATCCTGAAAAAGTATTTACTTTGAAGCATAGCTTTTTCAAAGGAAAATGCAAAATTTTTGCCCATACTAACTCATACAAACATTTTAATTATTTTATATTTTAATTTCTTTTTAAATTATTATTTAAAGGGGACATTAATATTTATTGCACATATTAATACCAAGTAAATCAGGTGATCATTCACTTTTCATGGGGTATAATAAAAACCTTTTGGTCATAATTTGAAAATATCCATTTGTTGCAAAGATGGTTGCAGTAGTAAGAAAAGAGCAGAACACAGGTAAAAATAATAAGGAATGCTGATGAAAAAAGTCCTCTAACTGGCATGACAGTCCTCTGTTACTGATCTTGCAACTTACTATGCATCTGTGACAAGAACGTAGCAAACAGCTTCCACTAAACTAAAAATACATTTCCAAAAGAGCTCTCCTCTACATGAAATGTAACTTTCACAACGCATTTGGCTGTTGTCTCATGGCTCAAAAATAAAGTAGAAAGTACTCAGAATACCCTTTTACCTGGTACATAAATTTGCCTAACACACAACACATTTGGTTCCGTGGTATTTCTCTTGATTTTCCTTCATCACCACATTTCATTTCATCTCAGTTCTAGTTTATTGGTACCGCCTCCTTCCAAGCCTCGCTTTGACAGCTAAAGGTTTGACAATTCCATGCATTGCAACGTATTCAGTGGAAGAACAAGCATTTTCTTGAAAAACCATATTCTCCTTAATTTCAGTTTCTTCTCTTCGTCTCGTATTTGAACTCAACAGTAGGACAGACTGCAGAAATGTTTTCATATCTAGTTACATTTTCTTAGTCTGCATTATCCTATGATAATCTCAATGCTGTTTATTTTGTCCTTTAGGTTTATTTGTATGGGAAAGTCTGGATACACACAAAGTGTAAATACAACAAAATTTCATTTTTAGCCATAAGGCTCGTAACTAAGCTGCGCAGTGGCAGTTGACAGGCTTAATAGCTAGAAATTGGATGTAGGTGTACAGGGATTTAGAATACAACAGCAGTTTAAGAGACCGATATCACATAAAACAAGAGCAGGATAAGT
The DNA here is from genome assembly GCA_013400135.1 of Rhinoptilus africanus. Classification (NCBI taxonomy): domain Eukaryota; kingdom Metazoa; phylum Chordata; class Aves; order Charadriiformes; family Glareolidae; genus Rhinoptilus; species Rhinoptilus africanus. The sequence goes on from VXBO01006695.1 coordinate 302,201, forward strand.
TACTCATTACCAGAGAATACTGACAAGACAGGAATCCATAGCTGCTGTACATCAGAAAACACAGAAAAAGTCGCCACTGTGTTGAAAAGGGACTGTGTAGCTTCCCTCTGCTTTCAGCTTCAGTCTGAGCTGCCACATGCCTGTCTGTGTGAGCTTGGGAACTGCCTGCAAAATCCCCACTGACGGCTATTGCATGGTCTCATGAATGCATGAGAACTCTGCAGCACCTTTAAACATTAGCAAAAAATAAATCTATAGCAACTTCATCTACCTTGTTAAGTGTTTTATCTTGTTAGATGCTGGAGGTTTTGCTGGCTATCCCCAAGCTTGCAAGAATGCTATAGGAAGGTGTGACCGTCCTGGAAGACATAGATTCTTGTTGGATCTCAGAAAGTAAAGATACTGAATATACTAAAAGATACTAAAGATGCTATAAAAGTATAGAGAAAATCGGTGAGGGTACCGTAGCTGTGGAGTGAATTCTGGGTGAGGAGTGTGAGAGGGGCAAGGAACCTTCAGCTGGAGTAAGGATGACCAGTAAGGTAGTCATGAACAACAGCAAGAGGTAAGTAGGAAAAGATTACTTCACATTATGAAGGTATGAATTAAAGTACTCAGAAAAATTAGGAGGCAGCAGATTGCAAACTATCAAAGTAATACTCTTTTGCATGGCAGAAAATTAAGTTGTGGAACTTCTATGACAGGATGTTGTGCAGGACAAAGTTATAAATAGAGGCTTGGTCTATCGGCCCTTATTTAAAACTATGTCCTATATTCAGGCTTTGACTCAGGAGCTACTCAACAGCAGCTACAAAGTAGCTCAGGAGCTACTTTGACACAAGTGGGAAAGAATGTAATAGGAAAGTCCTTTTCTGCATGCCGTGATTTTTCCCCTTTCCACTGGATCTGTTGCAGGCCACTGTTGGAGTCACTGTCCTGAGCTGTTAAGAAATTCAGCAAGCTTTTGATTGCCAGTTTTACGGTAGGACCATCAATTCATCAGTGAATTAAAGGTCTTACATTCAAATTCAGTTTGGTTGAACTATTCTTCTTCATTAATTTACACAGTTTATCACACAGCTACTTTCAGATTTTTATTACACCAACACAGGAACATTATACTCCTTCCCTTTTATGAAACAAAATGCTTGGTATTTTATATTCATTGTACTCCAGCATTAGAAGATGGAAAAAATCCAAAAGATCATTATTTAACTCTCTTATGCTTAAATGTAACAACATAGCAAAAAGAATATCACAGAAGAAAATCACATAGTTCATAGAGTGAATGCTAAGATTAGTATTTTGCTTTAATAGTGTAATCCCTTTGATGCATAATGGTTTAATTTAATACAAATGCATATTCTGCTTTCACCTCTTGGTAGGACATTTAACTATTGAACTATATTTATACAGTATTTTTAATTGCTTTGAGAAATCAAAGCCAGACAAGTAGTGTTTGGAGTGACTTAAAGTAATCTTTGGAAGACTCGTCTCATTAATTTTTTTCCCCTTAATAATCTGGCCAGGATTGCAGACATGATCACAGGGGTGGAGGAATGAAGAAGGGAATACTTTCTGGTCATGACAATCCTTATGTGTTTTAATTTTCAGTAGCAAGATGTGGAACTGCCTTATTCAAATCCTTGTGGTATTTTTCAGTTCAGCAGTTAACAATCTATCTTAATTTTTATGGGTGCCTTGGAGTGGTGGCGTGCTCATACCTCTCAGTTTTATGCACCCAGCCTAACCAGACTCCTTTTCTTCTTAGCGAGGAGAGTGATTCAGAACACCTAGATTAGACATCTGCTGTTTCACCTTTTGATGAAATCTCTCTCTCAAGAGAACAAAACCCAGAGATTCTGTGACAAAGGCAACAGTGGTAGTTTTCCGATTATTTCAGTGGCAAAGTCCAAGGGACTTCAGAAACACTCTTTGATAGGAAGGCGCACAGCTCTTCTCTTAAGTATTGAGGAAGTATCACAGAGCCTAGTTCTAAACACCAAGGTTTAGAGTGGTGGAGAAGGTGATCTGACAGAAGTACAGAACTTTATAAAGAGCAGTTATAAAGATGATGAATCCAAAGTCTTGGTAGTGGCACATGATATGTTATAGTGCAGTGGCCAGAAATTGCAGTTTGGGAGATTCAGGCTGGACATGAGGAAAAACCTCACCCAGAGGGTCGTGCCGCACTGGAGCAGGTTACCCAGAGAGGCTGCGCAGTTCTTATCTTCGGAGGTTTCTGTGACTCAGCTGGGCGAAGCTGCAGCTGAGGACATCCAGTGTCGGCGACAGTCCTGATTGATAGGAGTGGGAGGTCAGACTAGACAGCCCCAGAGTTACCCAGGTATAACCAGGCATTTTGTGATCCTGAAAACCACATAACTTCCAAACTTCAAATCTACTGACAGTACATTAAATGATTAATGTTTCTTTAGAAGCACGGTTTGTACTGTGATTATTTGGCAGGTTTGTATTCGTGTAGAAATAGATGTATTTGTTACTACGGATATCTAAGCACATAAAATCACATATTTGCTAACTCAAACATATCTTTTAGGTGCCAGTTACAATACAGGAAATACTTGTGTGCATTTTTGCCTTCTTTGCATAGATATATTAAATAGCACATCTTACTACACACTGAAATTGTCCATGCCTTTTCCAGAATACTTGAAGAACTTTGATGTCAAAATGTTCTTGCCTTTAAAGATTAATACCATATATTTTACTTTCACCATATTTCTAAAACCTGTTCATAGAAGCAATAAATGGCGAGTTGACAACAGTGTTCGAAGTAGGCACTGGAAGAGTGCTACCTGGTCTGTCTTCTGTGGCTCTTCAACACAATTATATTAAGCCAGAGAGAAGAAAATGAGGAATATTACTTCTGTCAAAGTAGGAAATGTCAGAAGGATCCTTCATCTAAGTTCATGTGAATGTTTCAGAGTATCAAATTTGGTGCTTGTGTCTCTAGCTATAGAGCGGCTGAAGTAAGAACTTTATCAGGAGAGAAATTATAACCAAAGATCAATTTGAATCTTTCTTCTCCAGAAGCATGAAAATCTGCTTGATTTTTTGCTTTTCAAATCTGATGTTTTAAAATGAAGGCTGCAAGACATTTTAGAAGGTGTGTTTTAGAAAAGTCCATCTTCCTGGGCTCATTGTTGGACAAACTATGTAAAAGGCTACTTAAACTGATCCCCAGAGGTCCCTTCCAACCCTATGATTCTATGAAACTGTGTTGTATGTGACACAATATTTAGATTATAGGATATACATTAAAAGACATAACGATCCTTTCTGTGCTTAAATTCTGTAACTCAGCATTATTGTCTAATAACTGCTGAGCAGAAATAAGTGAATTTAGTAGAATTTAATGTGGCAGCATAAGTCACTCATCTGAACAGATGAGCAGCTGTTTAAAGCTGGGTTTAGACACTGCTGGCTCAGTTAGATATTATCTCTAAAAAAATGTTTCCCTCATTTATCTCCACATGAGGAGATTTTGTCTCTCCCTAAAACAAGTATTTCATGAATTTCTATGGTATTATTTCTGTAATAATAGAAGCCAGGAGTGGGTTGTTTCAAATCTTTTTCTGAGATGGAGGTAAAAAACTTCATCTGGCTTTAAAGGAAGAGTTTGCACTCAGTTACAATGGCTGGGAGTAATTCTGTATCAGGACACTATAAAGTAAAATGATGTGCTCAGCTGGAGGGGAATGTGGTACTAATCACAGCCTTTTCTGCAGGTACCTACAATCTGAAAATCCTCACAATCTGAAAATTACTTTGTTAGAAAGTCAAATGGAGTTTCCAACAAATGTATTAAAATAGGAACAATTTCTACACTAACCTCCTGCTCTTGTTTTTTGTTACATTCTTGCTAGTTTCTACCTTCATCTGTTTCTCCTTTTATTTTATCTTTGTTTGAAACTGAGAAAATTGGAGCACTCCCAGTAAAGGTTCTGTTTTAACTGGTGTACCTTTCCTCTGGTTTATGCAGCCTATGCATCCCTCTAAGATGCTTTATCCTGCCTATTCCTCTCTGTCTTCTTTAACAGAGATCCTGCTACCCAGCTACCTTGGAAAATTGTATTGACCTTTCTGGCTTAACAGTACACAATTCTTCAAAGTGTATTCTTATCAGTAAAAATGACATTATTTTGCTCTAGGGAGGCATGTGCTAGGACAGCTGTTTGCTTTCTTCCTTTCTGCGGTAACTTTCATGCCCGATTTAAGATATTTTCTGCCTTGCTAAATAGCAAGGACAAATTGAAGCTGAGCTGGCCTGTTGGACTAACTTATTTTCTTTGCTGCTTCTCAGTCCACTGGTTGATTCTGCTGCATATTTGCCACGTCGGTGCCCAGCCCTGTGGGATTCCTGTTTCTGTTGTTCCTTGCTTGCTGTGCTCAGGGAGCAGAGGGAGGGGGGGCTGTGTTTTGGCAGCATTGCCTGCCTTCCACTTTACCTCCCTCTTTCTCAAGGGCTGTGGGCTTGTGGGACTTACCTGTACATGGAGACTGTATGGCACATGGCCAGTGTCGTGAGCATGAGCCCTGCACTGTCCTGTACATGCTGTGCAAGTCTTGTCGCATGCTGGGGAGGGACAGTGGCCTCTCCCTGCCACGGAGCACGCGCTGTCATCCAGCCCATTGAGAATGGGCACTTCTGCTCTTGGGGCATCCTCCTTCATCTTGTGATGCGTGAGCCAGGCTTCCAGGCTGAAAGGTGAAGATTTTTATGACAGTCTTTTTGCCTGCCATATGTACCTCAGTATTTATACATACCACATTTGTTCCCAAGAACACAGAAGTTCCAAAACTATAGTATTTTTTTTCCCATTAATTCATCACCATTTTGCACCTGAAGAGTTTCTGCTGTTTGCCCATTGTACCGTGTGGTTCTTTAAATGTGGACTATTTGCAAGTGAAAAGGAATGACAAATCTAGTGTATAGTTAGGGTGAATTTATTTGTAAAAAACATTCATCAGTCCCTATTTTCTTGAACAAGGAGGAGCAGGTTCTTCACTCAGAAATCGCCAGACATGCCAACTGGCCAAAGATCTTTCCCTTTTCTTCTTTTCAGGTTTACAATAAAACTTTCTCTTCCAGCCTCTCATTTTTTCGTGAAAAATTATCCCTTTTTGATGAAAACCTTTCAGTTACTCTCTCAGAGGATGACCAAATTCCTCTGAATGACTTATCAACCATAATTTCTGAGGCAATGCAGAACACATTTACGTGGGAACATTCACAGCCAAGTGTTTCTCCACACCAGGCAATCAGTACAATCACAGATAAGCTTTTCTATTGGGATGAGCCACCGAAACTCGCTCCAAGCTCCTCCTGCTGCTTCAGCAGGCATTTTCCAGCAGTGAACATCTCCTTCTAGCTGAGTACATGATCCAGCCTTGCTTGCCCTGGCAGTACTCCTGGTGCTGCTGGTGATCCAGTTTGGCTGGAACGGTTGCTGACAACTGGAGAGACAGGGCAGATGCTGAGAGGTATGACAAGCCTTTAGGGTCATCTAAGCGATCCTGAAACTCAAAAAATGCTCGTGAAGTACAACTACAACTGTTGCCTGGGTCACAGAAGGACCATAGATTGTTCTTGTGATTATTTGTTGAGTATACTGCTTTAAAGGAGTATATTTAAAAAATATTGCCTGTGGTCTTCTACTTAGCTCTTCAAGCACAAGAATATGTAATGAACATTAATATATATGAAGGGGAAGAGGTAGTTGAGAAATAATTTACATATATTGATAGTTAAGTAGTAGCCAGCTGACTGAAAATTCTCTCCTTCTCCTCTGAGTCCAAGGCATCTTTTCATTTTTGGCAGCCCAGGTCGCTAGCAGGGCCAGAGTCAATGGCAAAGAAGCCCCTGCAGCTGCCTGCCGACACTGCCAACGCGCCGGGTGCCACTGCCAGAACGAAACAAAATGTTTACTTGGCTCTGGCGTATGGATTTTCAAGTCGGAGAAGACAAACACCATGGGGTGGACAAACCACCCAGACCATCAGCAGCCCTTCAACTATGTTTTTAATGTTCTCTCTCTTTTTCTTACAGTAGTTTTAAAGCTGTTCTGCAGATGGACAGCAAACCTTAACACGGCACAAAGCACGGGCAGATGCACAGGCAGCATGATTTCCATCCTGTACATCTACTCTGCTGCAAAACAGTAATTCACAGGGTTGTGAATTACTCCATAGCACCTTTCTTGAAAGGTTTATGGCACAGGCAAGAGGAAAATTTCCTCGTGCCCAAACAAAGGTATTCCTAGACAAGGGAAAGTTGGACCCATGACTTCGCAAAGGTGCCAGTGATGCAAGATAAGCATATTCTAATTAGTTCAGTTATTTTCCATTTACCATGAATAGGGATAGCAGAATTTAAATCATGTCAGCTGATACTACCTATTTCTTTTCCAGTAGTCTTCCGTGAAGACAGTATTTCCAGCTGGAACAAGTGAAATTTCTTTTCAAAATCCAGTTGACAGAGCTGCAAACTCACCCACTTCTTTTATGCAATTTAGTTTAACCTGAAGAGATTACATTTCTTTCCTTCCTGCTTTTCTGTTCTCCCTGGGTAAAAATGAAAACACTGAGAGAACAGATATTAATGAAGCCTAATAGACGCTAAAGAAAGTAACAAACAAAGCAGGCAAAAATCCCTTTTTTTTCCAGGTGGCTAAATTTTTTCCCAGGGAAGTGAATGAGCTTAGTTAGAAGCAAGGAGAAACAGAATATGAGAAGGCTTTGCATTAGTAAAAACTAGAAATATAAAAACAGACAGCCCTGATGGAAGATGAGTCTTGGGTCTTCAACCAAAAGGAGAATATTATTTACAGGAAAATGGGTAGGAGTTTGGCCATTCTTTCAGAAAAAAAAGAAATCCATTTTGCAAAACAGGCACAAAGACAGGCTCATTTCTTAGCAAGTTACAAAGTTTATGTTACATACTTAAATCTGTTTTGAATCATGTAAAATACCAGTCCTGGTAAGAAAGATTGCTCTTTTCCTTAGTCTTACTCAATGTATGATAACTTATGTCATGAAAAATGTCTTGCAGTGGCTGTATCATTCATGTAAGCCAGTCTGCATCTACCTGAGCAATTTGTGGAGTGCAAGGGGAGTGCATATGTAGAGAGAAACAGCAGCGCTGAGGATCCAGCTCCACACTGCGTGCTCATGGCAGGTTTTACTTTGCACTAGCTCTAATCCAGTTCTGCACAGGGTATCCAAGACAGCTCCACAGTGCGAAATAAACCCCAACAAAGGGGACAGCTGAGATACTCACTTGAAAAACACACTCCTCAAACTAGAACAGTCACATAGACATCCCCCTCGATGTTCAGTACCTGGAAACTCAGAAAACTGATGTAATTTAATATAAATTAATTCTTGAATAATCTTTCCTGACAACAAAAGCAGAGAAGTAGTTTTGCCACAGCAGGATCAGCTCATGATTAGCCAGGGAATAGCTTGAAGTTTGTGTATGTTGGCAGGGCAGACACTTTCCCACTGAGAAAGAGAAGTTATTCACATATGACAGCTTCATAGATGACCAGTAACTAATTTCCTGGTTCACAGATCTGATGAAGTAAGATTTCTAAACAGGCCTCTGGATTTATTTTTTTTTTACAATCCAGTATAAAAAGGGACTGATGTTGGGAAAAGGGCCAAAAATGTCATATCGTAAAGATAAGTAACATTTAAGGAAAATAATGACGTATTTTTAATAACAAATTGTTACAAAGGCTTGGGAAATATATCAAAGTCAGAATTGTTTTAATGCCTGTTTCATTTAGGCATTAAATTAATTTCATTACTTTTGAATATAATTAGAAGAGTGTTTCATACTGTTCAAGATGTCAGGAAAATCCGGGATCTCTATTCAGAAGTGTAAACCATGTCATCCTAGACTTCATGTGACTGAGACAGAATTTAAAGTACGACTAGAAAACTGTGGACTAGTGGGACTGTACCAGGAGTTCCTGTGATATGCAAAGACCTTGCTGAAGGAAAACCCGTCCAGCAGTTGTTTTTCTCTTCATTTACTCAGATAAACAACTTGTGAGAAAGTCTGCTGAGAACAGGAGGCAGGAAAAAAAAGTTAGGTTAACTGAATGCATCCAATACAAATTGTATTCATTTTTAAGCCACATTCTGAGCATATGTTTCTGTAGATAGTTTAGTCGTAGGCTTAAAAACATCAACTACAAGAACTCTATAGCAGACAGTAGCAAGGTCTCTATGGGAATATAGCAAGTTTTCACAACTTTTGCTTGGGGCTGGTGGAAGAAAAAATTAAGGGGTGTTTTCCATTGTTTATTTGAAAGAAATGAAGACACGATATGAAGTCCACACATGGTGTATTAGACTGTATGTGATATTGATTTGGATTTGGCTTCGAATTTGATGACAGTAGTTTGCAGATGCATGCACTCTGGATATGCAGGATGCTGGTTGAGAGGAGAGATCACACATTATAACACTGAGGAGAGAATGAATCTTTAGGTGATAAATATATCCAGCTCATACCTGGCCAGACTTCAGAAGGAGATTAATAATCCTTCTATTTTAATTTACATCCACATGTTTATTTGTACACATTCATTAAGTCTTTATCAGATGTTTCTCTAGTTTTTAAAGATTGTTAAAACTGACAGATCACAACCGTATGGCAGAGAATTAAATCTTGCAGTCTGTACTCGGGCAAAACTTACATTCATTTCCATTCATGAGCTGCAGGAGCATACTGGCTGTCATGCACTGCTGACCAGTGTTTCAAGTAAAGTGTGGTTGCTGACATGTGGGTCAGTAATCTAACAAGAAAAACAAAGAGATGATCTGTTTCATGAGCATTTATCCTCCTAATGTTCTGTTAATGTGCTGTCTAAGGGTAGGATTTGCTTCATTGCAGAGAGTTGTTACAGGTAACTGCAACAGTGCCTACACCTTGTAAGGAACTGCTGTAATGGAGTGAATTGCTATTAGTTCTGGAGCCAGTGAGCACATCTCAGGGGGAAGATTTATTATTCCTTTCTCTTTGTAAGATAGTTACATGCAAATAGAAATTTCCTCATACTTGCTCATCATTCAGGTTCACTTGGGAAACATTTTGTCATGTTTTCCTTCATCAGAAGAATTCAAAATACGAGTTTTGTTCTGTCTTTCCAACTGCATTATCCTGGTCTGATGAAGGCAGAATAAATTTTCTGTGGATATTCTGAAATACAAAATCCGGATTATTTTTTTCCTGTGGCTATTATTCACTCCTTAAAACTCACTACTTTGATATTTAGGGTTAAAGACTATAGAAAAGATTACGGTAAATCGCTAAAAAGTACAGATGAATATACTCCTGTACTTTCACAGCTGCCAAAATGTGCAGTTGTTATTTATGAAAATATATTTGAACATACGTTCATGTTCATCTTAACCATAAAAATCCTATGGTTATGGATACTTACAAAAGCAATGTTCCAATATTTTCCTTAATTTTATCTTTCACTGAGGTGGATATACTGCTTCCTATGGAAAAATGTGGTATTCATAGAAATGTACTTTTTACAGCTGAATTGAGCTGATGAAGAAAGATTGGTAGGTCTTGTCTTGGTTTTCCAAGTGCCTTTCAGATCTGCCTTTCCAGTGGCACTTAAATTCACTACTGAAGGCCAACTGTAAACACGTCAGGCTTTCTGTTTGCTAAGGGCTTATGGTCCCCTTTGTGTTAAATGATTTGGTAAGGGACAAGGTGTACATACGTGCATATGAACAGCTGTAGGCACATCCTGTCGTGTGGTATAAGCATATTGCTGTTCCTGGGGTGATGAGGGCATACACTCTTCTCACACCTTCTCTAGGTAGATGTTGACTGAAGGGTGTCTTTAGACCCAGCTCTCTCCAGAGGCTCCCACGTACTGTATTTGTATATATCTGGTGGAGCATGATGGTTCCCACCGTACCAATGCTCAGGATTTAGTTGTGTTGTAATAAGCCAGCTGTGAGGAAAGAAGACTAAACACTCTAGTTTAAGGTACGGTCCCAGCTGGCTTTCCAAACAACTGCCTGAAAACTGCCATTGTTTGGAGTGAGGTTGTTTAAAGCCAAATGAGGAGAGGAGGTCGTGCTATGAACATGGGGAACTGCCGATGAAGGCTCAGTTAAATGACTCTGCAAAGAGGAGAAGCTCTGCTCAGTACAAAAATTAAGAATGTATCTGGTCATCCTCAGTTAAGTCTTGTTTGGGGGACAGAGCTTTCGTCTTGTAATTGCAAATGGTACATGAATGGTACATCAGGGGAGATGCTGATCTGAAGGACATGAAACCCACAGTGTATCAAGACATATTGTGAAAAACCCATCATAAAAAATCCCTGCAGTTACGTACGTAGGAACCACAAAAGACTAAATACTATCACCTCCGTATATCCACAGCTAACTGATGAGCTGGGGAATTCTGGATTTTCTGGTTTGGACTTACTCCACAAATTTTATAAAAAATGGGGTTTATTATCAGTCAGTTTCATTTCCATCTAGTGTCCTTACTTGTTACTGTGGTTAGGAAATACTGTAAGAAATACATACTTGAAGGTAGCAAACAGGTGTTTATTTAGCCAAATTCTCACTTCAAACCAGCATTGGCTCCTTTGGCCCATCTCCAAGACTAACAGCCAGGCACGGTTGGCTGGGGTTTTTTTCTCATGTTGATGCTTCTTAACAGGGAGCTGGACCATGGCAACACAAGCCATTTAACGTAATAGCAAATCTTATGCCTCTTTGCCAGAACAAGTCAGGTAAAGATTGTAAGCTGTCAACTAATATTTTTTGTCTTAAAATATTTGTTTAAGAAAGACCCTTGTGACTTTAACAGACATAAATGTGTAAATGCCACACTGCTAGAAGTCAGCCATCTGGACTTTGTAATCTGGCAGGTAAACAAATGGACCAGGCTCTTGGACATCTCTCAGCTTATTGCTGATCATACGAACATTAACATTTCCAAAGGTGTCTCTTTGCTTCGTCACATTTCAAAGACTCCATTAATTTTGTTTCCACATGCTTAAATATTTATTTTGACCTTTTACCTCCCATTATAACCTCCTGGCTTGTTGGACCGGCCAAATCAAAATACACTGATGTGTTCTGAATGGCCTCGCTGCTTGTATAAACACGCTGCGTAAACAGCTCTTGCAGAACAAAAGAGCGAGTCCTCCTGTGAGCTGTAGCAAGTCTGTCCATTTCAGATTATCCATACAGGTAGGGGCTGTGCTGAGATACGCCAGCTGGTCTTCCAGCCTTCCTACCCCACGTTCTCGCTCACATCCAGGGCTATTGCCCTCCACCACGGGCAATGCTGAGGTAAGACCAACAACACCCTGTTGTTATCTGTTCGATGCGCAGGTGCCGCTGCTGGAGTACCCACTCTGCTCCTGGTCCTGGTGGTGGCTGCCCTGGGTGTCCTCGCCTGCTCAGGATTCTGAATGTAGCTGGGTTTACCTTGTCCTCCGCCTGACACAAAGGACTCCCTTTGAAGATGAGGACCACGACTCTCTTTGATTCCTGGGGCACCATCCTAAGCCAAATAAATTACACTTTAAAATAAATTACCCTATCGATTTCCTATGAACTTTAAGAGGACTGAGGCATCCAGGAACTCCTTCATGAAGTAAATCAACTTTTGAGAGGCTAAGAAATATTTTTAACTTGTTCCAATATGCCTTATAAAACACTTCTGCTGATCTGTGACAGTTGCATGATTCGGTCCAATGGGGCAAGTTACAGTGTTAAAACCCAATAACATAGGCTGTACAGTGAAAGTAAAATCACCATACGTAGGTGCTTTAACTTGAATAACAAATTGTGAAATATAATAGAGATTGAAATGTTGATTGTATGTGATAAATGTAAGAGTACTACGTCTGTCTGTACTATCCTATATGTTTTGTGTACTGCATATTTTTGAATGGCCCCATCATCATTTATTGGGATTACTGGTTTTTTAGAGAGACAGTCAAAGCAAAAACATTTCATTTTTTAGAGCTATATTTCTTGAGGCTATTGGATAGAATTTGAAGGACTTGAAATAAAAGTCAGTGACGAGGAATTTTTTTTTATTTTAAATATGTTCAGAACACCTGAGAAACGCCTAGCGTGCTCAGCTTAAAGGAGCTGTACTTCACTGACACGAGATTCACCATATGCTTTTCTTAAAACAATTCTGTTGAAAAATTCCGTTACGGTCGTTGTTGCTGATTTTAGGAGTGAAATGTCAGCTTTCAGGGAAGCAGCGTAATGTATCGGCTTTGATTTAGTATTATTACTAGTAGTAGTATTATTAAGGTAGCAACGTAACACTTAGGAGAGTTTGAAAATGGAGTCCGTGTTAAAGATCAGCCAAGTGAACCATGAAATGGTAGGAAACGTATGTTATTTTTTAAAGTGAAAAGATTTAAAATATAAAAAAGAAAAAGTTATACAATAAATGGCAAAATCAGAGTAGCACAGTAAAAAAAAATATTATATTTACATTTTTATGCTGCAGATGCCAGGTGTTACCTTCCTGTAGTGAAGGTGTACATCTGGGAGAATTATATGCTTTTTCAAGAACTTGATATTGTTCTAATGTTCATAGTGTTGTAAATAAGAGTTTTAAAGTTCTGAGACTGTTTCCCTCTTTGGTAGAGTACTGAATGATCCAACTGTGTGTAAGTACATGGAAGTCCGATCCCGACTGTTAGTCGAAGCTAAATGTTTACTATGGCCTTTGCAAAATGGGAACTCTACTAGGGATAGAGAATGTTTTTGTTCTGACTGTGTCTAGAGTGTTTCAGTGTTGGGTTTTTTGTTGGTTTGTTTGGGTTTTTTTAAGTTGTTAAAGAAATGCACATTCCTTTCATTTCCCATGGTGTGCTGGGAAGTAGTTTGAGTGTGAATGTTGAAGAAACACAGTGATATTGAATCAGCTGGCTCAAGTAATAGTGCAATGTCTGATGCTTCAAGAATTATAAGCTTTGAATCATATTTTATTAGCACAACCTTGCTAGCTACTTAGAAATAGATTTTATCTTTTTAGAACTGATACTGTAGAGGTCCGTAATAATAATATTTACATGAAGCAAGAATAGGTCTATTAATAATTTACACCCACTTCTTTTATTTGTATAATTTTGTACTATATATTTACATGTAAAAGTATAGTCTTCATTAAGAAATATCAATAATACTGTTTTAGTTTAATTTTAACTATTTGTTACAAGATGAAAATTTTTTAAATAGGTGAAAGTGATAACTTCCCTATAGAGGAATGTCAAAGTGTCAAACACTACTGAGTTTCATAAATTGTATAATTATTTGAAAGAGAAATGAGCTGTCTTCATATGTGAAAAACTAATACGCTGTAAGCCTTCTGTACAAAAAAAAATGTGGTTTATTGTGTTTCATTTGGTTTGGTTCTTTTGCAGTATGACTCATTTTTATATAATCTACAACCACAACTAAATCTTTTGCCAAATGCATGATTGCCTTTTACTTTTCTAAAACATGGTGTAAAAAGCAAAACTGTTTAGTTTTTGCATGGAAATGACCTGGGAAGGAAAGACACTTCTTTTTTTAAATCAGCAACACGGAAGAGGTAGGTCTCACGTACGGATCAGATAGTGGGAGATTTTTCTGTTTCACAGAATTGTGTAAATTTGACTGGGACCTTCAGTTTCAAATTGTTGTCGAGAAAAACTAACTAATGTATCATCTGCTTTAAAACGCAAGGTTCTTAATTAAAGTTTATATAGATAGACATATTTGTTGTTTCTTTATATTTCAGGAAACTTGATATTACTATTATTTGATACTGATGAATATTGAACTGGTTTTTTAGTTACTTTTTATCTTTTTTTTTTCAAATGAGTAGAGCAGGACCGTGCTTTGTCCTTTTTATGAATGAAAAGTAAATTACAATTAAATAAATGTATTAATGTTAATCAAAATATAATAACTGTCTTTTGAATTGGAGCTTTCTAATTTCGTAACAGTGATGTGGTCATCTGTGACAGTAAAGGTGTGGATGGAATGAGGTCCTGTGCGTCCCTGCCCTGCCTTCTTGTGAGTTTTGCAGGAGTTAAAGAGTTTTTGCGGGATAAGGGTGGCTGTTTTGCTTTGATTATAGGTGATACAGATAGAAAGAACTTCCTAACATCAGTGACAGAGTCTCCTGAGACCTCTTCAGAATTGCTGGAAGTGAGAGTTAACCAAGGAGTGTATTTATTTCAGGTAATGTTTTCTATTCCAGCAGATGATACATTACAAAGTAAGGTGGCCGAAATGCCAAAACTTTGTAGTGATTAAATGCTTTGTGTGATCACAATAATTTCAAGAGATGACATCAAGTATAACTGGATGAGATACTGCCTGCCTTTGAGAGGTCACGCTCAGGCCCTAAAACGCACAAAATGAGGCAAGTAAGAAGTTGGTGAGGCTGTCGGTCATATTGCGGAACTTGGTCTCATTCGTACCTAAAAGACTTAAGTCGAGCGGAGCAGGGGCTGAGACCTGGGGAGGAGGAGATTATCACTGCTTTGATTAGGTACCTCCTGTATTTTTATCTTGGTCTCTGAGAGAAATAAGGTTTGAGCCTCTTTGTCTGCCAGTTTTCTGCCAATGATTTTGAATTTACTGTGCGGTGGCAGACAAATGCAGCAATCTTACTGAAGGAAATAATAATCTGAGTAGAAGGTAGAGATTTAAATTCGGAATTTGCATCCAAGGTGGCTGCAGCGTGGTCACTGGTGTCACCTGTTCTCTTTGGCCTGGGGGGATGCCTGAGCACGTGGCACTGCAGGAGAGAGAAGTACCAGGGGGCAGCTGAGATCACAGCAGTGACAGAGCGAGGCAGGGAAGAATGGGGCATAGAGCATAAATCCATAGGAGAAAAGGTTCATTATTTCCACCCCTCAAAGAACAAGTTGTTTTTGTTTGTGAGACTTCTTTGTTTCCAGACTTCAGAGCCTCTAGCTACAGAAGATGATAAAAAATATGCCTTTAAATATTAGATATCTGGCTAAAGACCAGATCTTCCAGTCTTGATCTGCCTCGGCATTGCACTAATCTACACTTCCTATTGGAATTAAAATTAAAATAACAGACATCAGGTAATACCCAAATACGTTCCAGTACAGATCTTGAAATAGTTCCAAGTGGTATTGTTTGGAGATTTTGTTTATTTAAATACACCACGGAAATGTCTGTCTTTCAGGTTACAACAGTACAATATGGGCTAAGGATATTCCTTGGGCAGCAGTGTAAATTTCTGTAGCTCCTAGCACTTGTGTATACTCCACCCTTGCACATAACGTCCAGTGGAATCTTTTCCTGGTGTTTCCATCGGCACTATGCGGGAACCACCTGCCTTCTGCAAAGGGCAGTGAGGTCTTGCAGAGGAGGATGGTCTCTCTCCATTTCTTCCAGAGATCATCCATTTTTCATTAACTTTTCTACCACTAGTTCCTTTTGTTTTGTCATTTTAACATTCTTATTTCCAAAAACAGAGGGAAGGACAGAAAGCATGGAAGTTCACAGGAATGGGAAATAAAAAATAATGTTTACATCTAAAACAGAGGTAGCACTGTCTTTTCTTTTCTTGACAGGTTAACATTTTTCTTTTACCTGGATGCCAATTAAGCGAGTCTGCTCTAAAGGAAGTCTTGGAAAGACACATGAAAAATGTTCCGTTCACCTTAGTTGATCTTGATTATGTTCTATTCTCTTGCTTAATGTGAATGACACTGGAAATTATACCAATTATAGTTCCCCCGAACACTTGGAAAACTCAGGATATAGCAGGTAACTTCCACAGGGAACCCCGAGTGAGCACTGATGAGTGGATTTTACTGGTCTGTATTTAAAGAGTCTAATCTGATGCCTTCAGTCATCAGCGTGTTGTCACAGCCACAAGCTAGCTGCTTCACAAAAAGGTATGAAATTGTTTCTTTCTCTCCCAAACCAGGCAGCAGAAAAGGCACAATGCCTTCTGACCCATAGAGGGATCTGTTTCTAAGGTGTTGCCCTCTACTCACAGCGGATCACAGTGCAGCAGTAGAGCCCTTCTGTGTTTTAATGTGGGGCTTGGTCAGCACCAGGGAGTTGTGCCGGAGCCATACGTCATCTCAGAGAGAAGAGAATCAGGCACTGCCCAGCACAAAACGCTGGGTCAGCAAAGCGTCTGGCATAAACACAGCTATGCTGCCATGCGGTTAGCTAGGGTTATGTGGGAAAGTGGAATAATTACCCTGGAAAAAAATGTCTGTCACAGGGGCTCTGCAGCCGGCAGGAGGAGGCGTTCGACAGCCTGGCAGGAGAGATGCCCACGACGCTGAGGGCTGGTTCCCATCAGGAGGTACAGCCCAGGAGCGCTGGGACCGTACATGGCACATCTCCAACTGCAGCCATGCCGTGGGCATCGCTAACAGACAAGTGCAGAAAGCAGAACATTAAAGACCCGCTTGACTTCTCCCTCGTCCTCATTCTACTCCTCCTCATCCAGCACTGGTGATGGTTTTCAGAGGGAACTATTCTCTGCAACCACATGAAACTGATGCATTTACAGCAGACTTATTCTCATCCTACGTTAGATGAGTAAATAGGACAGACAAATCACTCCCCTAAACGTACCTGCCCATTGGCTTTGAAGGAGGGATAGCTGTAAATGGTAGATATCTGATGCTGGAGAAGGTAAGTCCCACCCCAGCTGTGTTATGACAACATGCAATATCAGCCACTGGTAAAAAGGCAAATCTAAACAGAGAATACAGATATTGACTGGGCATCGTCCCCTCTAGATGGCTGTCGTGGTGCAGCTACTTACCCATGTCACCTCCATCCTTCAGAGTTTCAGAAGTGTTTCTGTGGCATTGAGGTAGTCCAGCGCAAGCCCTCCTATCCTCTACCGGACGCTGAGCTCCAGGCAAATTCAGATCCTTGCTGGTGGTCCAGTGGGCACACGGCTCTGGATGGGCAGGGGCTGTAGCCATCAGGGGTGGGTGGCACCAAGGGGTCATTACCTGCCTGCAGGAGGTACCTGGTTGGTGTGACACCAGGGCAGTGGAGGGCACCCAGGCAAGCAGGGCGGTTGTCCTCAGAGCGCCAAGCCTCTGGCCAGCCATGGGGATGGTCCCCTGGCCTCAGAAACGATGCATTCAGCATAAGGCACTGAATTCTTCTCACACTCCAACAGGAGAAGAGAAGCAAATGTTTCCCTGGATTAAGGCCCACGTGATGTGAGCAGGGTATTTCTGCGCCCGGCAGCCCAGCGGAGCAGGCAGTACTCCCCTCGATGGAGAGACCCGCAGCGAGCAGACCTTGGGAACGCACAGCGCCGGTGGCTGGGACCCCTGTGACAGGAACCGGATTAGCTGCATGGTGATGTTCGTTTCTGATTCTCACAGGGGGGAACATAGAAAAGCACAAAGTTCCCAGAGGCGCTCAGCTCGAGGGACTTATCCTGTCCAGGCAGCTCCCTGTGAGCAGCTGCTCTGCGGCGCGGTAGCACTCCTGGGACACAGCGGCAGATTTGCACCGGTGAAGCCAAACAGTGTTTCCACACTGGTAAAACCTCATACTATCCACGCCAGGGCTGCTGTGTGCAACCACCCATCAGTAACCGTTCCCAGCTGATGCTTCTCCCAGCACTGGTTTTCAGATGGCACAGCCCTGAGCTGGGCAGCGGAGGTGTCTGTGTGCCAGGGCTGGTACTACCAGCTGCGCGGGGCTTTTTTTTTTAAGTTTTCCATTCAA
Organism: Rhinoptilus africanus; assembly: GCA_013400135.1. NCBI lineage: Eukaryota > Metazoa > Chordata > Aves > Charadriiformes > Glareolidae > Rhinoptilus > Rhinoptilus africanus. The sequence continues at coordinate 319,997 of VXBO01006695.1, forward strand.
AATCTTGAGGATTACTATAGGTTTTGCAAGAGCTCAGTTCCTGCTACCAACTTACCTGTGTCTGTGATTCAGAGTGGGATGGGGACGTGCGCAGGGCTTTAGGGCAAGGCTGCGTGTGAGGAGGCTTTTGCTGATCCATCTTTTATGCCTCGCCGTTAAACTGCTATTATTGGCCTTGTGAGTCCATGTTTGCCAATAATATTCATGAAATCACATATTTTTTTCTCTGACCAGGGGTTTTTTAGCTGTGGATGTTGAGACACGTGCATCAGTCAGTTAATTACCGATGTTAATTTAACTGTATTTTGGCAGAATGCATAGCAGACTGCCTATGGATCGACCGGCAGCTCAAACAGCTGTCAAAAATAAGCCAGTTCCCCACAAAGCTCCTCTGTGCCCGCACCATCAGAGCACCGCAGTACCACTGCAGGCCTTGGAAACGTGTGCCGAGACCAAGGTGGTGTCTTCTGGCATCAAATCCCAGGACCCTTCAGCCAGCTTCGGTCCCTGATTTGATCTCCAGCAAAAAGTATGTCATGGAGATTTGGAGAGGGTACAGCAAAGGGCNCGTGAACAACGCAAAAGGGTCTATAGGGGGTGGGTGTATTTATATATGTGAGCCTTGTACAAGTAGGTTATAGCATGTGCTGGGATTGTAACAGAATCTGACAAAAAATAATACCTTAAGAAAAAAAAAAGCACAGCAGAGATGAGCTCTGTAGTTTTTGTGGCAGCTTTTATATAGGCAGTTTGTGCTCCCAGAGCCAAGAAAGAGCACACAGAACGACTCCACTGGGTTCTGCTCAGCAGAGTTTTCTATCATTAACCTAAAGCGCTGGCTTTTCTGTGATGTAGCAGACATGAAGATTTTAGACAGCATACAGGAGAAAAGACAGGAAAATAATTCTGTTTAAACAAGGGAGAAATCAATAATTCAGACTCTCAAGACTGAGACAAACATATGCTAATAGAAATGACCTAGAAAATAGCATAAATTTTCCTGTTAGTAATTGTGTATTGGTGTACAGCATAATAACCCACTCCTTTAGGGTTTATTTATTCCAAGATGTAGGAAAACAGGATTTTTTTATATAGAAACAGCATAACCACTGACTTGGTCTTTTTTTAATCAGTACTGGGCAAGTGAGAAGCTTTCACTCTGTCAGGAACACAGGGTCACAAAGGGCATGAACTTAGTTAACATGGTTTATTTCCCTACCGCGCTTCTTCCAGAATATCCTTGCTGTGATGTGATAACCTGATGGCTTCTGTCCATTGCTCTCCCTGTGCTCAGCCCTCCAGCAAACATAAGCTAAAATGGGTATTTCCAACATCAAAAATAGTTAGCCTTCCTTCCTTCCTTCCTTCCTTCCTTCCTTCCTTCCTTCCTTCCTTCCTTCCTTCCTTCCTTCCTTCCTTCCTTCCTTCCT
>VXBO01006695.1:321504-364861 GCA_013400135.1 Rhinoptilus africanus
TCCATCCTTCCTTCCTCCCTTCCTTCCTTCCTTCCTTCCTTCCTTCCTTCCTTCCTTCCTTCCTTCCTTCCTTCCTCCCTTCCTCTCTTTCTTTCTTTCTTTCTTTCTTTCTTTCTTTCTTTCTTTCTTTCTTTCTTTCTTTCTTTCCTTTCTTTCTCTCTTTCTCCCTTCCTTCCTTCAATGAGCCATTCAGCCCTGAGACAGGAGGATCTGCAGCACAGAGATACCTCTACTCGTGATGAGCAGAGCTCACCAAGGAGAGCCGTGCTCATTGCTGAAGCTACATTGGATCCTCCTGGATGGCTGGTTACCTCCGACAAATATAAAAGGAGGCTGAGGAACAGTAGCTGCCTAAAAAGAGCAGCCAACATATAGTTTTCTGCAGCAAGATCTTGAAATGCTGGGAAACTTAATCACCAATGAAATACTTGAACGTTATTATACCACAAGTGAAATCCTGTGGGATTTCTGCTCAAGAGAAATTGAATTTGTACCCCCCTAGCACAGATGAAACTCAGGGCAACTGAAGTGAAGGAGTTAGTGCTGTGAAATATGCCACCAGAGAAATAACAAACAGAGAACTATAAAGATTATTTCTAATGATATCATTAAAATCAAAGTGTTGTTGACAATATTAGCTTCTCAGGAATTAATGAACTAGAACCCACTGTGAGAATAATTGCATGTAAACTACAATAATATTGATGTTATGCCAGAAGCTGTGATGTCTATCGAGAATTAATTTACAAAATCAAAACGCAAAGGAAGTCAACTCCATTTATGACCTTTAAAAATGCAAGTAAACACAGGATGCAAAAAATCTCATGAGAAAGCACACTTGTAAAACTGCAATGTAAACCCTTGCATCTAGAAGATCCTTTTCTAAAAATCACAAATATATGATCAGTATTTGAAGCATTTCCCTTTTCATGTTTATTTCTAGAAAGTGGCGGTGTAGTTTCTGATTTCCATATTCCTGGTCTACTAACTATTAATTTTTCATCAGGCTAGTGTTCTCTGTTGATTTCTTGTGATAAATACAAAAAAACCCAAGCTACATCCTTTTGGAGCTCTTCATCCCATAAGTAGATTCTCGGTGAACACACAGACCAAGGAGAGACAGAAGGACCAGGGCAGCCCCTGCCCCAGCGACGCTGCAGCAGGGCTGGTCTCCAGCTCCCCTGGGCCCTGCTGAGCTGGGACCATCTGCAGGTCCACATCCCATCCCCATCCCACCCCTGTCCCATCCCCATCCCCAAGGAGGTGCCCGATGCCCGGGGCTGGGACTGTCCCCAGCTGCCCCGCTCCCCACATGCCCCGTAGGTCGCCAGTGGTATCTCCTGTATCAGTGCCAGAAGCTATTCAAGGTATTCAAGCACCTACTGTGGCAAAGCAGCTGAATTTGGCAGATTTGCTATAGAGAGCCTTAAAAATCCACCGGGTTCTGAAATCAAGTAAAACATGCATTGGGTAATAGCATTGTTGTGCCGCGCATGTAACAGTGGCACAGCCTGGCGGATTGAGGGTGGAGCCGTGAAAATAAGACCTTTCTGACTGACCGGTAACTGTGCTTTTTTTACTGTAGTTTTTTGGTCAGGTTTTTTTGCTTTTGGTTTGTTTGGTTTTTCAGCATTTACGGATTTGAGTGGGCAGGAGGCTTTGCAAGAACAACAGGTGGGAAAGAAGAGCGTGTCTCAAGATAGCCATCTCTCAGCAAATTCTGCAGACCCATTCAGCAAACGTGCTAGATCTATTTCCTTTGATGGTTTCACCTCTTTTCTTGAGCCAATCTCTATTGGGAAGGATCAAAGGAGAAAATGTAGAGCGAGACATTCCCAGTCCAGAAAGGACTTTTCTTTGCAGTGGGCCATAGCTGATCAGGAAGGGATCCAGGGATCTCCTGGGGATGTCAAGCCAGGAGGAGCCCAGTACCCCTGCCCCAGAGCTCAGGGGGAGAGCAGGCAGACAGGATCGCTGAGCTAAACCTCAACAAAAGTGCAGCTGCTCTTGTGATCACAGGCAAAGAAGAAAGATCTCCAGCACATTATGTCTGTGAACATCATGTCCACTGCATGTTCACAGCTGGTGAAGCTAGGAACAGCATGAGAGCGCAATAAGAAGTACTTCTGAAAGCTTTTATTCCCTTGGGCAGCAAAACTAGTAAAAAGTGATATGAAGTGAAGATTGCAGAGCTCCAAAAAGTAAGCATAAAGCAGGTCTTACTCTAGAGTAAGTGGTTGCAGTGAGAGGGCATGCCCGAGCTTCATGGATTCACTGGTAGCAGCAAGGATGGAATAGGTCAGGGAGCAGAGGACTGTAAATGACAAAGCCCAAATCATTCATAGGTCTTGGATACAGTTTGTAAACATTATGAGAAATGAACACATAAAAGCTGTCACTATTGATGCCAACAGCTATCAGAGGATGCCTCTTTCTCAAACAGGGCTGCGAGGTTTGGGTCTGAGCTCTGCTCCACCAAGATGTGGTCAATGCTGGGTGGCTGTGTGGTCTCTTCAGCCAGCCTGTGCTGAACAACCGTGTGGTTAGCTGTGTGCCATTGCTCCCAGGAGCATTAATTGTGACTAAGGGACTATGCAGGATATTTTGTTGACCAGTGAGTGCATTGTCTATGGTTGGCACTCTCACCCTCTTCCCTCATCTAGTCTCTTGTCTCTAGCTTCTGATCCTGATCTCCTGTGAGACATACCGATAGGTCCTGTGGGTTATTTGTGTGTCCAATCTGCTGAAAGAACTGTGTAAAGGGGTTAAGCAGTAGCTGTATCAACTATGTAATCACCCAGCTTCTCTGTGGTATAACTGCAAGCAGAATCTAGATAATGCATATGTACACTTGATTAAGGGCACATGGAAAAGCATTATGTGGATTTGTGAAGATACCCATTAAAGCATCCATCTGTTTGGGTTTTTTACATCTTTTGGCTCATAACAGGAAGCCCTCCTTTATAAAGTGTGTGCCCAACAAAAAAATACAAGTAATTTGCATTGAAAAAAAAAAAAAAAAAGAAAACAAGTAATATATGTAGAATGAAGATGTTTGGAATAAAATCCTTCAATTATGGATAGTAATGTTTCTGTCCATTAAGCATCACAAGTTAATTTTCTGGAATGGATGTATGAAAATTATCTCTCATTACAAGCTGATGACTGCCAGATGTTAATAAACTATTCCTAAATGCTTATCATTAGGTATAATAATGGCTAAGCTCACAAAGTGGTTTGTGCTTATATGCCTGTAAACCACAGTGTGGAGAACAATGGCTATATACTCTTTTTTAAACGATAATGTGTGTTGTAAAAAACAGTTGCTCTCTATAAGACAATAAGTGGAAAAAAACCTCTCACTCCATCCCAGAGTAGTCTATGAGCTACCATGGGAGCCTTTCCACCACACTTTGTGGTCAGTGTTCCACCTACAGGTAAATTCATTTCTTATTAGGGCTACATCAACTATTAGTCAATGCCCATATGCTAGATCAACTGTCAAAAAGATCAGCCTTTGTAATGGTTTGGCTGAAGGGGAAAAGAGTTAAACCACACATTTTTATATTCTTTTCATCACATTATCCATTGAAAAACCTCCCCAGGAGGACAACACAAAGCCTGATGCTGCCTGGAGGCATTTGTGGCAGGTGCTGACTATAATGACTGATCATACTGCAGACTCAAGCTGGGAAGTTTTCTTCTGGAGGATGCCTACAGCAGAGGTATATTTCCTCTCTAAAATATTTATTTTCTAAATTATGTGCTATTTTTATGTATCCCCTGCCTTCTTTTTTTTGTTACAGCAGTGTCCCAATCTACCCCACTCCAAGCACTTGCTGAGTAACTTTAAAAGCCACAAAGGAGTTCCTTAATTTTAATTTTTGCAGCACTGCACTCCTCAACAACACAGAGGGGTAGGAGATATGCTGAACTAACTTCCCCCCAGTAACGCACGTCAGGGGAGTTCATTTGTCAGATCCTGGTCTACTTAACATTGCACTGACCTCAGCAGAGCAGGCTTTCATTCCAGCTTGATTAAATCTAGCCAAGAGCCAAGGGAGTTGTGATCCCAGCTGAAATCTCGCAGAGCCTGACCTGCAGGGCTGGGGGAAGCCTCTGCCCTCCCCAGCAGAGTTGAGATTCGCTGCGTAATTCTTCTGTGCCTCCCTGGCTACAGTTTTGTAGGAAGGGAGAGGCTACGACTGCCACACAGGGAACAAAGCAGGACTGAAGCGTCAAGTTGCTATTGCTGCTGGGAGAGAACGGTGTTGGTGTGGCATCTCTTTGTGCAGGCAGCGACAGGCACAGCTTTCCTGGGAAAGGTCTTCATCCCCCTTGCTGGGAACTCTTCCTCACAGACAGAAGCTCCATGGGGCTGTGCCAGCAAAAGAGCCAAAAAGAGAGATCTGTGCTTTCAGCAGGAGGAGAAGTAAGCACCAGGGCCTGCTTTCTCCTCACTGAAGCTGCTACCCCCCCAACACGTGCACCAGAGACGGTTCTGCACATCTGCAAGGACACTGAGCTCAGGGAACAGCTTTCACCAGCTCAAAATCTCCTTCCCTTGGCAGTTCGGTGCCTTTCAGTTGTGCTCAGAGATCTTTGCTTTCCTCATGTATGATTCATGAGATTTAGCAGCTACACGTTGTTATGGAACGCATTAAAGCACGTATGGAAAATGTAATTTTCTGTACCACTTTGATTGGTTTGCAATGTCTGAAATCAGCTAACAGAGTAAGTGAGTTTTTCGCTGGAAGAATTTCTTAAACCACTGAATTCATTTCAACACTGTATTTCTGTTTACTCTTATCCTGCCATGTAAAATTTCTCTTCTTATTCTTTCTTTGGATGAAGTACAACTGTCTGAGCTTAGCACGTATGCTAAAGACCTGAACAACTTGACGAACTTGTTTAAATCCAGTCCTCAAAGCCTCAAACTCCCAGCAGTCTAAAAGCATTGTTCTTCTTCCAGAGAAATACAGGGAAGCAGCAGCAAAATGTGGAGGCACCTCCCTACGTCTACCCCCTTTGCACAGCCCATCGGGATTCACTCAGTGCCGGTCAGGGCTCCCGGTCCCTCTGGGAAGATGGGCAGAGGGCTCTGAGCAACAGCATGGGGCTCAAGCTGCCCCATGCACCGCTCTCATGCAGTAACTGGAGGGGTAATATGTGATATTTCCTATCACCTCGTTGGTAAATATCCCATGGCCAGCAGATCCAGAGAGGTGATTCTCCCCCTCTACTCTGCTCTCCTGAGACCCCACCTGGAGTACTGTGTCCAGCTCTGGAGCCCTCAGCACAAGAAGGACATGGACCTGTCGGAGCGGGTCCAGAAGAGGATCACGAAGATGATCCGAGGGCTGGAGCACCTCTCAGGTCAGGCTGAGAGCTGGGGTGGTTCAGCCTGGAGAAGAGGAGGCTCCAGGGATACCTCACAGTGTCCTCCCAGTACCCGAAGGGGGCCTGTAAGAAAGCTGGGGAGGGGCTGTTTGCGAGGACATGCAGTGATAGGACGAGGGGCGATGGTTTTAACCTACAGCAGGGTAGGTTTAGGTTAGACATTAGGAAGAAGTTCTTTACAATGAGGGTGGTGAGACACTGGAACAGGTTGCCCAGAGAGATGGTGGCGGCCCCATCCCTGGAGACATTCAAGGCCAGACTGGATGAGGCTCTGAGCAACCTGATCTAGTTGAAGATGTCCCTGCTCACTGCAGGGGGGTTGGAGTAGATGACCTTTAAAGGTCCCTTCCAACCCAACACGCTCTACGATTCTATGGTTTTGGATGCTATTGGGTTTTTTTTTCTGCAATTGCTCTGGTGACCACAGCTCTAGGTCCCTGAGGGACTCAGGGGTGTGACTAAACCTGTTGCTGTTGTCATGAGGACTTCAGTAGCGATGAACATCAGCTTTGCCCTTCGGAAAGTCAACAGCACCAGGAGAAAAGCAAATGGGTGCTCACAGCAAAAACGAAGCAGCGAGTGGAGAGACAGAGCCTTCAGGCAGCGCTGGGCGGCCGTGGGGAGGCTGGCACTGCCCAGAGGCGGCTGCCCCCCGCCCATGGGGCACAGAGGGTGCATTGCTCTGGCCCAGACTGAGAAAAGTCTCACTTTCCCTGCATGATCCTTTTGCTCCCCTCTGTCCTTTCTCTAATTTCCCCCATATTGTAATTCCTTGCTACCTAATTGAATGTGCAGGATTGAATTAGTGGTCCAGACAAGTGATAGATGGGAAAAATGCTTTCCAGCTGGGAAAGGAATGGCCAGGAACCAAAGTCCTTGTGAAAAGGCAGTGCTTTCCCTTGCCAAAAATGCTTGCTTCTCTCTAGCTAGGCGGGCACATCCTCTGCACCCTCCACTCGGGGTCCCCTGACCTGAAAACCAGCTTTCCCAGCCGTGACATGATGGAGACCCAGGAGTTTGAACTTGAATAAGGCCTCGAAGCGGCTCATTAGCTTGTGGAGTGACGTCAGCAATCCCTGTTTATGCCTTCTGACAGAAATTAGACACCTACCGACTGAAGTAACAGCTGAGCAATGTTTTTTTGAAGATATCAGTGGCGCCTAACTGGTGGGATCAGGCACCTACATACCTTTGAGGTACTCGGCCAAGGAGATTAAGTGACTTGCCCACGGTCACACAGGAAATCTATGGCAGAGCCAAGAACTGAAACCAACTTTCAAATGACTTAACCACAAGATTATCATTCTTCCATGTATTAAATTATTAATTCTGATGCTTGTCAGGAAGCCTGAGGCACAGGATGGGTGCTTATTAATTGGAGCCAGACACATAAACATGCACATTGATTTATGTATTCATATATTTAAAACTGGATGAAAGAACTATCTGGTATCTCATTTTGGATCTTACTTTAGTCGCTCTCCTCCTGGTTTACATAGAGTTGAAGATGCGCTGGAAAACGACCAGTTTTCTCCCATATATGGAACATTTGCTTATGGGTCTATACATGCAGTAGGATTCATTAGCAGTTGGGAAGGTTGGTTTCACCGTGTATCATCCCAGCCCATCTTTCAGATTTAGATATTATTGTCACACATTCCTGGCCAGGGCTTGTTTCTCCATTAAGCCCATGTGGCAACAGTATATTTTCGCTCGTCTGGGTTTAGTTCAATTGCTTGTAATACCTGAGGTTCTTTCATTATTCTTTGTTCCCTTGAGAAATGAAAAAAAGAAGATATCCAGGGAAGATGGAGGGCAGCGACACTGCCAAAGGTTTAGGCCCTGAACTGGGATGCCTATGTTAGGAAATGAGTCTCCTTCTCCTCCTTTCAGAGCCAGTGGACGAGGGAAACTTCTCTGGGGTGACTCAGAGAGGAGCCGGGGTTATAGGCTCTGACTTGCCTGCTGGGGGAGACGCTCTGTCTGCACTGACTAGCAAGGGAAAACAGGGAGGCAAGGCTGGCAAACGCAGGCATTAAGGCATTTAAATGTATGTGCTTTGAATACATTCCTCACACCCTGCACACCTCCTGCTTATGCTTGAGGTACAGTGGTGAGGACCATGGAAATACTGGATTTTTATTAGATGTTGTGCTCTGAGCTGATATGCAACTAGAGGAGGGATAAACCAGCAAGATTAAACTCATCTGTAATTATGTTAATGTGAATAACCACATTCCAGTGCTGGTGTCAAGAAAAGGAGGATGGTCAAGGCCTTTGTGGCATCTAACCAGAACCTTCCGGATCAACTCCCAGCAAGTGAGCTGAATACCGGCTGTATGCTGGTCAGGGCAAGGTGGTGATAATGGAGACATCACCAAGTCAGGAAGTTTTGAGGAAAGCAAACTCCAGAATTGGCAGGACCAGAGCTGAATTTATCAGAGCTTAAGCTACAGGGACTGTAAACCTCCATCAGCAGCATTTCACTGCATTACATATACCCGATCTGCTCCATAGCTGTACCTAACCACTTGGAGAACATCCTACCAGCCACCAGGAGTTGTACGTGGTCTCTAGGTAACATCAGTCACTGATCTTAAAATATCCTGGGGCAAAATATTTTGGGCTTAGGATGTGCTTTCATCGCATTATAATAATCAGATAACTAGGTTTTGTAAGCCAGGTTGGTGACTTTTAACTTATGTAACTTGGTAACCAGCTATGTGCTTGGGTATTTGTGATTAGCGTTTTACAACAGTATGGGAGTGCTTCACCATGTGTAGCATATTTCAGTCTGCAGCAATTCAGTAATGTAAGCAATTAGTATTATTACTCCTCATAGATAAGGGCCTGCACGACCTGAATGCAACTGAATAAAAGCATGCAAGTTATTGTTTAAAGGTAGAGTTTGGTCTTCATTCTCCCCTACATGGAAAGATAAGCTATGAAAAAGTACCTCCTATACATACATAGCATATAGTACCTCTTCCTCCTGCAGCTTGCCAACAAAATGCAACTGGCTTGTGGTTCAGCATTTGGATTATTTGAATAACACTGTGTGCTTTAGCATGGCAAACACAAGCATGATATGCTGAAGGACTGAGTAATGGGTAAACACAGTGACAAGTAACATCAAACAGTCACTGAGGGAAATGCATTCAATCAGCTCTCCCATTCAAAGCCAGTGTTATCTTGCCTTTTCTGTGTCTGCCTCTCTTACTGGATTGTGTGTTATATACAGTCACAATCAAACAATAATGCTGTTGGTTTCAGTGGAATTTAGTGGGTGCTTGGCCCTTCTGAAATTTAGGCTATTTACACACCATCCTAGTTTTTGGGTTCTCTTATAGATGTACCTTCATCTAGCTGTTCTGTGATACTAGTGGGTATTTTCAGATGACAAATCTGTGTCTAGATATCAAATCTTACTTATCTGTTCAGACACATTTGGGTGCTAGATAGCCAGGTGTCTTTTAAAACATCTCCTTTTTCCTCAGCAAGCATTCCCCATTTCTCAAGCAGAGTAAGTACTGCACCGAGGTGCTATGACCAGGTGAGCTGATATTTGGAAGTGTGCCTTCCGCAGGGCCTTGTGTGCTGAGGCAACCTCTTTACAACCTTCACTTCTGGAGAAGTTTCTAACAGCTCTTAGGAGAGCACCAGGAGTGGAGAGGAAAAGGGCTTGGACTAGGGATCTTTTTTTGAAGGTGAAGAGCACAGGCATCGGAAGATAACCTGGAGGCTAGCTTTGGGAATGAGATGTTCATGAGAGACAGGGTGGAGAGAAGCACTAGGTTGTGGTCCTGGTTTAGGGGTGTAGCAGTAATACTGTGGGACGGGAGGAAGTTGAGGTAGTCGAGAAGTGGGAAATGGCCATCAGGAAAGGGTACAGGCAAAGTTGTCCTTTTTGGAGAAATTTTGATATTGTTCAAGACCTTGAATGTCTAAATACACCATTGCTCAATCTGATAATGAAATAATTGCATTCTGGGAGATCCCCATCTTTGACCAATTCATCCTCAACCACTGTGACTTTGTGGAGCCCATGGTTCAAGCTACATGGGCTCAGCATAGATAAGTTATTTTAGCCAGATCTACATACACAGGCACAGGTAAACCTGGCTCTCCCACCCCCCCCAGGCTGGCCAGACATAAACCAGGCTTGGGCTGAGAGATCTTCACGCAGCTGCCTCTCGGCGTGAGCACACAGCCATGCTAACACAGCCCTGTAGCACTGGCCTGCGGCTTCATGTTGGGTCAGCTCGGACAGCAGAGCTCACATCTGCCCACCCTGATGGGTGGGCATGTCTTCCCCGTCCTGGTGCTGTGGCGGCTCCCTTTGGAAAATTCATTCCAAATGCTCAATGACTGCACACTTGTTTCTAAACACCCTCCTCATTTCCTGATCTAGTTGTAAAGTCCTTTGGGTTTTTTTGTGTGTGCGTGTGTGGGTTTTTTCTTTCCTTCCTCCACTTCTTCTGTTTCCCCTATAAGCATCAACTCACTGTGTTTATCCTTGCTTGGCTGCTGCCCAAAATGCTGCTGTCAAAACACATCTGTAGAATAAGTGGTGAGTATCTTAAAGGAATGTAAACAGCTAATAAATTGTTATGGGTTTTGCCCACAGAATTTATGCTGCTTTGATTGTTGGTACTTGTTTTATTTTATTTAATTTTTGTTGGAAATGTCTTGGGTTTGTTTGTTTTTGCCAGATAACTGCTGTGAGCCCCAAAGAATGAGTATGACAATGTGAGAGGCTGTTTTGGGATACTTCAGGCAAAACTTCCGTGTTGCCCACAAAGTCACAAAGGCGGCAAACAGGTCAAGGCAGGATGATCTCTTCTGTTGGCTTCAGTATAGGTGCCCGCAGAGATGTCACAGCAGATGCAGCCATGCAGATCAATTAAGAAATCTTGTGGTTCTTTCCATATGGATTTCCATAAACTGGCAATCTGCTAACCTTAGTACACTAGTGTTATTGATAGAGAGAATGGTGTGCCTATCCAAAAGGTGCCAGATAAGGAAAAACAATTCTTAAACCCTGCCAGTGGTGGCTACTGCAAAAGAGTGATTGCAGGTTCCCAGTGCGGAGAAGAGCAAAAGATAGGGAGAGAAGATAGGGAGGGAAGCAGAGGAACCATAAGGACTTTTGGCCACAAAGGAGTCATTTATGCAGCTGCCACATGTCCATTCAGCTTCCAGAAACACACCAAGACAAGCGTGTGAGCTCTTTCTGTGATTTTTTAAGCTGTAAGAGATGCGGTAAGAGCTGTACACTGTGGCATGGTAGCACGAACAAACCTTCACGCTGTCTTGTGCCACGAGCCGTCCACACTCAATTACATGCTCATTACAGCTGCAAAAGTAAGTGATGTGGTCACCTGGTCTGGAGAGTGGCTGAGAGAGAGGAAAGTGTCTGAAGGCTAACCACATCACTCACAGGGTGCCAGTGGCTTCAGAAAATGCCTCATTAATTGCAATGGTGTGAAAGCTGGGCTGGATTTTGACTCTGATGCCACAACTCACAGCACCTTAACCAGACCCACGCTGAGCCCCCTCTGATTACACAGAGTAATCCACCCACCAGCTGTGGCCAGGAGCCTTCATGTGTTCCCTACAGTATATACTTTTCTTGGCTAACTGAAAAATATTTTTGCATGAGAATCAAACAAGCAGCATATCTGTGGGAAACTACTCCCTTCTGCCTTATTAGTGCTGCTTGTAAGGCTTGGGTAATTGATGACTATGGAGAGTGGGGCGGTGGTATGTCTTTTCTCCGAGATATTTAAGGTAGGACTGGGAACCTATGCCCACAGAGAACACTCAATTAGAAAACTATGGTAAGAATCTTGCTCTGCTCTAGCTACAGCCATACCCTTCTAGGAGAAGAGCCAATTTCTTCAAGTTCTGTTGACAAATTGAGGAAATTTAGATGTGTAATTGAGTGCTTCAGATAATATGTTGAAATACAAGAGAACTGGGGAAAAGACCCCTTCAGAACATGCACGAGGGTCACATTTCTGCCACTCCTTACTCTGCTCTGAATTTCCTGTTCCTAACTGGATGCATACCCATGGAACATGTAAAAAAGGGGAGGCATTTGTGAGGCTCACTGTCACTTCCCTGCTATAGGTCTTTCCTCTCCACCTGACAAGAAATAATGATGTGTTAGGAATATGTTTGTTTCCAACCAGTTGTTGACATAAAACTTGATTATCATTTTACTTTTGCTGGTGCCTAAGGGCAAGAAAGAGATTGCAACACATGAAGCAGACAGCTAAAACAGACAGTGACTGCAGAAAGAAGTATCTGGCAGGAAAATCTAGACCACCTAAGTAAGGCACTTAGATTTTCTACTCAAGGAGATTTCTGCATTTAAACATTGATCCAGAAAGCTTTACACATCAAGCAGGAATCAGAATAGAGCAGACCATCAGGACACGGTAGGCACTGGGGTACACCTGAATCTCTGCCACCCTTTGGCCCTGGAGCACCTACTTCAGGGCTGTGTTCAACTCCTCTGTCCACAGACCTGGAGACCTTCAGGTTCATGACCAGCTTCTTCCTCGGACAGGACCTGAGCTGCAGCCTCCATTAGAATGAGCATCTGGATAATCTCCATCTCCCAAAGGATTATAATCCCTGTCTCTAAACACCACCAGTAAAATATTCCCAAGAGGAGGCCTGGAGAGTGGACACGTCCCCATCCTCCTGTCAAACCCCAGCCCATGCCCACAGGAACCCAGGAGTCATGGGGCAAGAAAAGAGCAAGAAAAATGGAGACCAATCCAATAGCTAGGGCCCCTGTCAGTCCCTATAGCCGAGGGGCAGGCAGTGGGACTTCTCTTGGAAGAATCTCCTTCCATCGCCGAGGAATGGGGAGGCACCCAGCTGGCAGTGGTCATGGTTTCATAGCTCCTTTCTGCAGGAGCTGTACATGAGGGAACTGGCAGCAAGAGCCCACTTCTGGCCCATGGCTTGAAATGGTAATTGCAGAGCAGAAAGAGCTGCTCGTCACACGTGGCCAGTGCCAAATCTATTTCCTACTACATCAGGGAGCTCCCCAGGAGAGACCTGTGCTCTCCTCCACACCCAGCCAAGCCCAGATCATTGAGAAATTTTCCATGCAACCAGAGAGCACCTGCATAGCTGCATGATCCTCCTGGGAAGCGGATTTGCCCGGATCGGGTCTGATAGAGAGGCCAGGCTGGGACAGAGGTAAGTCTGACATAGAGAGCAGGTCATAAGGGGTGGCTCCGAGTGTGCTGTCCTTTTTGTCCCTAAGGAACACCTGTGCTGTCCTGGGATGACCTCTGAACAGTTTCTGATATCTGCTTGCAGATGGGCTATTGGACATCTTTTTTGGGGAGGGGGAATGATGAAGCTCATGAGGGACTTGTGGGGCCACACACTGTCCTGTGTTTCTGAGTTGGGTTAGAAAGGAGAGGCAGGTGTGGAGCGATGGGTCTGGGTGGCAGAAGAAATGTTTTGCAGAATATCACCTGCTGCAAGGGCCAGCATGGGGGCTTTGAGATGCAGCTGAGCAGGCTGCAGGTCCACAGCGCTTCCTGAGGGATGAAATGGTGTCCCTTGTATGGCTGAACCATGGTGCTGGCCTTCAGGGTGTCCTGTGCCTCCCCAGTGCCATCACAGGCACTGCAGCAGCTTCACTGATGGTACAATCTCAAATTACATGGTTCAGCATTTAGGTTGCAAAGCTTACCAGAATGACATTTTCCCTGTCCAGCATTTGACTATCTGGAGTTTTTTTCTCAAATCGATGGCTCTCTCAACTGGTTGGTGTGCATGCCTAATGTCCTAAGCAGGAAGGGAGAACTTAAAAAAACCAGCTATAATTAAATGTATCAGTGCAATGTATTTAGTACTCTGCATTATTTACTAGTGAAAGATAACAATCTGCATGGAAAGATGTCAGAGCGAGCACAGGACTTGTGAAGAGCTTCTGCCTCCTCTGGCAGTTCATCAAGTGGTTAAAATGAAAAAGCGAAACACATTGAATGTGATACTGAGTTTAAGAAGTAGTAGCAATCTAAGCTCCTCCTCCTGGGGCCCAACCACCTGGAAACAGAAATACTCTGAAATAATCACTAGTTCATTTAATCTGCACCTGGGTGGCATGTTCAGCTTCAGATTTGCCTCTGACAGCTTTTGAACTTGGGGGTCACTATTTTTCTCCTTAAACACTCCAGTGAGTCCTACCAAAAATTATAGCAAATCCTGTACAGACTAATTCACATGAGTTTTTTTATTCACTGTAGGAATACCATTGTCTTACTCTTGATTGCTTACCCTGGTAGAGTTGGGCCCACGGGCATTACAGCTATGTAGTTCATTCAGGTAAATACAGTCCTTCAGGAATGTTTATGAGGAGCATCCATCTTGAAAGAATTTTAAAGTATTTTCAGCACTAGGTTCAGTTTCCAATTGGTCATATAAAAAAATGTGATATTCCCTAATTTTTTCTAAGCCATTCCTCATTTTCATTCTTGTGGTTTCAGGATCTATGTATAATATGACACTTGTTACTGTGATTTATGGCTTTAGGTGAACAATATGCTGTATGTGGTGTTAATTGCACTGGATGGAATCCAGAGGCATTAAAATGCTCATCTTCCCTCCTCTGTGCTAATGAGCTTTGATTTCTAATCTGTCAGCAGGGATTATTTATTAGAGCATCGTGTTTGTGATTCTCCACAGGAGCTCGTGTCAACACTGTCATCCAGCACCCTCCATTCCCTCCTCCCAAACACAGTTTTGATGCAAGAGAAAAATTTATTTGTGCTGAGACTTGGCTTAGGCAGTGTCTGAATGCATGGGTTGGGCAGAAAGGGTATTATGGGAATAAATACAGAAGTTCGGGAATGGCTACTAAAAGAGGAACTGGTCAGTTTCGGGAAAAATACACCTTAAAATGATACTTCTCAGTAAAGAATGTGATATTAAGTATTTTCTTTGGAGTGGATGGAGTTATTTTGTCTATAGGTTTGAGCAAAGGGTGAGAAATCCAGAGCTCTTCATATCTAATATTAGCTCTGAAGGAGTTTCTTTCTTTGCTTTTACATTAGTCAATTCATCTTCCTGCTTAGGTTTCCCATTTCCCAAACAGGGCTAAATGCTTCTTTCCTCTCTCAGATAAGAATAGGTTAATTGGTTAACATCCACAGAAAAGACGTACTAGATAAAGCTAAGTATTTTCATAAGAAACCTGGATTTTCTTCTTAGTTAATTATCAAAAAATAGCTTTGACTTTTTTCTGATGGGTTTGGGCATTACTTCACACAAGTCTTTCTAATGTTTGACAGTATTTCTATCAAACATTTCCATCAAATAGTAAAACAAGTGCATATATGCTCTGAAAAGAAACTAACCCCTTACATTAAGATGTCAATGTGGAAACACTTCAAAAATGAAATGATAAGCAGACAGGATGTGTAGGAAAGGAAATGTAAGAAATGTAAATTCAGCTGTGAAGAGTTTCTTATGATAGGCACCTGATATCATCAAATGCAATATGTTCTGCTGCAGATTTAACTGGAAAAACAGGAATAAAAAATATGAATAACCAAGGCAGCTGCATCAGTATTACATTTGATTCCTTATATTGTAGTTTATATAAAGCAATTTTTTTTACTAACCTGGTTAATTTGGTAAATCTTTCACATTTTTTGAAAGCTTGAATGTTTATGTTTCCTACATGTTTTCATGGTTTTAACTTCATAGTTATAATGTTGTATTGATATAGGGTTTTTTTTTAATTGCCATGTTTGTTTTGAATTAAAACCAACCTGTCTGCACTTAATAACACGAACAATTAAATATTCTCAGCAAGATTCTCACTGTGCCAGCTGAGCGTCCTCAGAAGATTTTTTTTTTTTAATTGCTTTATATGTTGCTTTTAATTACATTCCTTTCCCAAGCGATTATATCCTCATATAGGCCCCATTCCTGCAAGCTATCCTGGCACAGAAGCAGAGAGTTAAAGGCAAAAGGCTGATGGGAAGGACTGCCAGGGGAAAAAAGGCCTTTTGGTCAAAACAGAGGGATGCCAGCAAAGCTGTAAGCCTTGCAAAGGCTTCTCTCTGGTGAAAAAGTCAAATTGTTTTGGAGGCACGAGGAAGCAATAGGCTGTAGTTATCCACCTGGAGAATACTGGGAGCTGGTAGGAGGATCTCCTGGAGGACCAGCAGGAGATATGAAGTACAGAAAGGGTCTTCCTTTTGGGGGAAAAAAGTATAGTGTGCCTGGGGCTGGGCCTCCTGAATTCCTCTTTTAGCATCCTAGGGTTAGAGCTCATCCATTGCTTGAGGAGAGAGGTGAAAAGGCATCATGGTGCCCTCGGGGGACACTTTGCAGAGAGGAGCTGTGATGTCCAGGAAAAGCCAATGTGCAAAGTTTAAATGCCTGTTACACTTACATTAGGAAAGGGCATTTGCGCCAACTTTCAGCAACTGCAGGAATTAATTGTGCAGAGACCAAGTTCCGTTCTGTGCCAGGACTACAAGGCTTATGAATCTTTGCAGGACTTTTCAGGTTACAGATTTGAGAGGAAGACAGAACTATAGCTATAGCTGACAACTGGTAATGCTGACTAATTACTAGCTAACACAGATTATTCACTTCTGTTATCCCACTGACTGGAGCAAAGAAACCAAACATGGACAGCTTTAAAGCTAAAGATTCTCGATTTATTGACCATCTGCATATGTAAGGTAAAACACTTCATCATGCTTTTCCTGCACTAGTCTTCATTTCTCCAGCTCAGACTGAAGATTGAAACACCTTCAGTGATAAAACTGTGCATCTTACTTCATATTTGAAAGGGTCTTAATTTTAGCTACTTGATCTTTGTATACCCTCTAAAATGAAAATGCTTCTATTGTCTTTATTTGATGTATAGGCAGCATGGCAGGTCCAAGCATGATGAGATTTAATTAAAAAAAAAAAAACAGGGTTCATGTTTTCTGACTTTTTTTCCCCTAGCAATCAGAACTAGACAGAAATATCTGGTGGAGGGCTGTTTCTCTTTTAATGCAAGTTGCATTTCTGACATGGCTGCATGATTTTGGGAGCCCAGGCAATGGCAGTTGACTATAAAAATTATTACTGTGTAAAGCAACGTATTATATTTAAAGACTCTCACTCATCCAAGCCTGTTGGTGTTTAAGAAGCGTTTGGACATTGCCCTTAATAAGATGCTTTAACTTTTGGTCAGCCCTAGAGTGGTCAGGCAGTTGGCTTAGATAATCATTGTACATCCCTTCCCTTCCCTCTATTCTATTCTATTCTATTCTATTCTATTCTATTCTATTCTATTCTATTCTATTCTATTCTATTCTATTCTATTCTATTCTATTCTATTCTATTCTATTCTATTCTATTCTATTCTATTCTATTCCATTCCATTCCATTCCACATTCCATTCCATTCTTGCCTTCCAGTTGGAGTTTCTATTTATTCAGTTAGACTTTGGCAACTGAAAGAGTTAATTTCACATTCGACACTAATGCAGTGGAGGAATCAGGATCAGCCTCGCACTAGGAATGCGTGATTAGTTTTCTGGTAATGATGACTCTTAAATCCTTGACTTGGTTATTGATTGCCAAAATACAGTTACCCTTCTATAGCAGTAACCTACATTCTTGATGTCAAGGTTAATGACATTACACTAACTGTATTCAAGTGCATACTGTTCTAATGAGCTCAGCTTATCATGCAATCCAGATTGCTCCCAAGTGTCACCTCCTTATTTAACAGCTAGCAGTCATAATTGATTTTTCTAATATTTTTAAAGCAAAGCTACCTTGTAAGCACTAACGAGCTTGGTTGAATGTATATATGAGAGAACATAAGGAAAGAAATTATGCAAATTTTAATTATGTCTTTCTTAAATTCTTTCTTTGACTTTTAACAGATGAAAAACAGCTTTTACCAGGTGAGATGGAGTTGCCTTTATGGAAATAATTCTTGGAGGACCTCTTTGGTGTAATTTGGCCACTTCTTAATCAAGTTTTTCAAGGGGTGCAGCCAGCATTGTGATCTCCACCTCAGGTCTACTGTCTAGAAGGTAAAAAAGAAACAGAAATGAGCTGTGTTTTCTCCTTCTGCAGTGGTTTTCTCCGCACAAAGTTTTTCCCACTCATGTCACTTCAGTGAAGAGGCTGATGTTTGGCAGCTTTTGATTTCTTCAAGGACTCAGTGCATCTACTAGAGGAAAGATTTAAAAAAGTAAGTGCTGTACAATATTAGAAATGGGAAAACATATTTCACTTCTTTTAGTTGCTAATTATGAGAAAGGGAAGCTGTAGCACGTGAGTCTAGGTGTGTACCTAAGGTCCTCTGTGTGATCCAGCCCTGAAAGCTGGGAAAATTACACTTCTTCCTATATCCAAAGGTGCAGGAGAGCTCAGGACACCATTCTGGGAGCAGGATGCAAAGGCCAAGGCTATTTTTCTAGTAAGACCTGTTTTTCTGGTGGAGTGAACACCAACAAACCGATGAGATAGAGGAGAATTCTCCTTATGACAAAATGTTTTACAAGAAGAATGTGAAGTCTGTCTTTTCCATAAGCGTTGATGTAATATCTACAAAAGAATGCATTACTATTTCTTCCTTACGATACACTAGTACATCTTTAAACCAAATTTCTTGAGTAGGCATAGATGAAGAGCATAGGTATCTATGTATCCCCATTACGCAATAGTAGCATATATGTATTTACAAAGAAGTGTGCTCTCTATCTGATTTCCCCATTCCTTTTGCCCTTCATCATTACTATTAGATATATGTGCTGTACACAGCAATAAGAGGAGGAAAGCAGCTGAGTCACTGCACCCAGCAGGTTTGCACTGCTGCAAGCTCAAAAGTGAAGATAATAAAAGTGCAGTAATACTGCTTAGAAGCAGCAGAAGCATGAAAGCCAGTATATGCCGAAAATAAGACAGTGATAACTAATTCACAGAGTAAGTTAAGTTTCTGTGTCAAATCATGCATTTAGCATATATTAATGCTAAAGGAAGGGAAAAGCAAGTCCACCTGCATCCACTTGTATATGAATTATTTTTGTGATCTACTGAATACAGATGTCCTTTAGCCACATAAAAAATAGGGATGGGAGATCTTAGGTTTATAGCCTTTGCACTATGCAGTAGTTGAGATTTTTAATTTTCCTCATTTGACTATGATTCCCAGCCTGAAAAATTTTCCCCTCCTAAATAATTCAGCTTCTCTTCCTGTGACTGCAACACAAGCCTGCTTTTCTACCTGCCAGCACTTATGCGTACAGCACAGTATGTAAAAGAGTGCCCAAATTAAAAGATTTATTAAAATTATTTCTATGAGAAACTTAAAATGCTGTGGGTACCATTTCTTTGTTGTAAATGGCCTTCCACGACTTCATTTTGAAGACACTTCTCTTTCAGTACAAGTCATCCAGGAGCCTACACAAGGGACACACTACCTGGCCTCTGCTCCCGGTTATCTGGTATTATTCAGAAAGAAAATAAATGCACCCCCAGGGCGGGGACTCCAGGAAAGGGCATTTGGCAGCTGAGGTGCAGGGGGGCGCATGTTGCTTGGTGGAAGTGGTGGCATGCCCTTAGAGAGCCCCACGAGGGCACCCTGGGGTGGGTGCTCACAGCACCCCCCTGGACATGCCACAAGTCCCCTGCTCTCCTGTGAGGACTGAGCAGGTGGAAGATGCTGCCAAGGGGACCTGGCGGGTGCAAAAGCCGCAGCCTCCAAATCAAACCCAAAAAGCACTCGAAATTCCCCGGTAGATGTGATCAGTGTCACAGGTAGGAACTCTTTCCAAGGCCCTTTTGGAAAGCAAGGGGAGATGACTGGACAGTGCAAGTCTTGAGTGTGTGTCTTTTTACTACAAATAAACTTTTCACTTAATGTTCACAAAACTGTAACGGATGGGTTGGTATCTGATAACTTGTGAACAAGAGAGACTTCTCTCCAAAGTGCCCCGTGGAGAGATTGCCTTCCTTTACTATAAAAAAAGGCAACTCCAATCCCAACTTCTAGTGCCTTCTCCTTGGGGAAGGAGACAGCCCTGCAGGCCGTAAATCTTCTCCAGCAGGCAGAAGTGCTGCAGGGGTGCTGTGTCTCGGAGGACAATGCCATGGGATGGGGTGGAATGGACAAGTGAGGTGGGATCATAGCAGCAGCAAGCCTCAGAGGAGCAGTGGCAGTGGCAGTAGTGTTGCAGGGATGGATGGATAGTAGGTGATGAAGCAGCAGAAGAGTATTGGTTTGGTGGTGGCAAATGGCTGGGTTGAACTGAAGCCATGGAGGGCACGTGTAGGGCCAGAGCTGCTATGTGGGTCTTGTATCTAGAATCAGAACTGTGAATGCTTTAGCTAAAATAGGTAACAGACTTACCATACTCCATGCCCTTTGAGAAAGAGATCTACTTGCTGATCCTGAAAGCCTAGGCAGTGAGCTGTGAGCAATGTCTAAGCAGGTAGCAGCTAGTTACCTCCTCACTCTGCTGAAAGAGGTATTTCAGGGTTATTGACCTTGGAACAGGAGCACTTTCATCTAGTGATAGTTACTCTGATTTCTAAGCTGATTTTTAAATTATTATTCTTCTCCAACGCCCACCAAAAAAAACTCACAAAAATCCTGCTTATTTAAACCTTTCTTTCTAAATCCATTTTTTGCCACCCAAGAAGTGTTGCTTGCTCGAGAGCCCCCAATTTGACTTGGTTTCCTACATTCACACAGTGTGAGGAAACACTTCAATGTTTCTGATGACAGCCTCTTGAAAAATGAACCTGGCACATTTGCTGCCTGACACTGCCTGGCATGCATCCAGCAGCAAGGACACAAAAGCTTTTATTCTAGTGCTTGTAAAAGCAGACCTCAGTCCTGCATCTCACTCCAAGTAGACACTGGGATTTGCCCACATGCAGTTATTGGGAAAAACTGGGGCATACATTATAACTGATCTCTCACAAGACATCCAATGTTGATGTTAATTGAATGTTTTTTCAATGTTGTTTCTCTCCACTTGTCCAACTTGAATACTCCTGAGAACAGGGAGATGACAAGAATTAATGCCTGTTTGCACTAACGTGAACTTTATTGTCACTTAATTAACCATGATTAATGTCAGGAGGCAAAGGAGAAGCGTCAAGCTATTTTCAACAGCTCAGTACTGATGAGTTCAGAAAAACAAGTAGTGGCATTGCAATGTTGATTACAATAAAATCCAGCCAAAAGATGCATTGTTTTGAAGGCAAGGTTTATTCTTCAGCCTCTGACAACATCCTGGTAAGTTGCCAGTGACTGTAGACCCTTGAAACCTCACTTAAGAAGCATGAACCAAAAATACAAACACTCTGCCCAAAATTAAAAACAAAGGAGAAAATATTACCCAAAATTACTCAGTAGTTGTGAATCTGTGTAAACTGTACTTGTGTTATATATTCTCAGGTATTTCAGGGAAACAGAACAGCCTATTGGCACTATTCCTTATTAATCTCACAAGTTTAATACACAGTCCTGATCCACTGCCAAAAATAAATCCAGAAGTTGATTAGGATACCTGCTAGGTCTCGCAAAGTAGACCAAACAGCTGTAGGCTAATGGGAAGAACAGCAGATGTGGCAGGCCTGGCATTTAACTAAGTTGCTAGAAACATCTAAGCTCTCCAAGAACTCTTTTTCAAATCTTTGTAAGGGGAAATAATGAAAGAAATGAGTATCAAATTAAGACTGATACTGTAAGTTTCCCGAGATCTTCATTGGGAAACCTGGGACTTGTGATGGCAGAGTGATTCCTGGTGGCTGTATGTGCCAGGTGATGACCTAATCTGAAGAATTAGGGTAAAGGGACTAATTTGAAGATAGACAGAAAACTGATGAATGATTTTCTCCAATGGATATGCCTGTATAATCTTTCTAAAGGTTCAAGGGAAAGCATGCACATCTGTTGTTCTTTTGCTAGAAGTGAGTGTTTCTTTTTCTTGCTGTCCCTGTGGTCTGGGAGCTTCATGAGGCATCTCTTACTCCCTTTTCCTCACATACCAGTGGAGGGAAAAAATGAAGTAAGAATTTCTAAGCAGTGAGCTCTTGAATGGAAGCAGCACAAGGCAATGGTTACGTAGGACTTCTATTTTCTCCTATTTTCCTACAAGAGGCTTTGCCTTTGTATGGGCTCCTATTCCTACTTCCTTCTGTGGCAGGGAGGAGACCTTAGCTCACAGCTCCTCACTAGCAAAGGAGGAGTGGAAAATATGACATGAAATGGAGGAGCCACAGATGAAAAAGGGGAGAGGCAGAGAGCTGGGAAGTGTAAGAATGTGGCGTATTGAAGATTGTGAGAAGGACAGTCAGGGACTGGTATAGGGAAAGGCAAAACAACTATAGGAAAAAGTAAATAAACTCATTAAAACCAAGCAATAACGACAGGAAAATAGAAGATGAATAAAAAAAAATTTATTAAAGATTAAAGGAAAGCAGAAATTTGTAGGTATCATTTTCTCAATCTGTGATTCTATTCTGCATTTAAAATAGTAGATTAATTTTTTGCATGTTGAAAATATTTCCTCCTGCTTTGTTTGGTTTTTTGTACCTTGCCTTTTGAGGACTTTCTAGGTGGTCTTGCAGTGCATTGGGAACTGACTATTCAAAACCAATTTTGTTTATGGACAAGACATTTTTACACACATATAGACCTGAATTTTCATTTTAGTGTGAAATAGGGAGAAAAAGCACAGACAAATTATCAGGAACGCTGACCTAGTCCAGGCAGTGAAACCAGAAATTTATGCTTTCCTTCTGTCCTCATTTGGCCAAATTATTTCAGGGAAATAATTCTGCTGAACACCCATGCTGAGAACAATATTCCTCCTATGAATATGTCCTTCGAGGAATTTTCTTGTTTACTCGAGGACTGAGATCTGTAGTTTTAGAAAAGCTTTCCCCTGCCTATTAATTTAAATTGGAGTTTTATGCAAGGAAAGAAAACCTTTTTTTTGTTACAGTTGAAGTGATGGGAAATGGCTGAAGGAATAAAACTGTCATGGGTGACCACTAACTGATGTCAGTCTCCTTGAGCATTCAGCAGAGCAATCATTTTAGGGAGAAACAATGTGCAAGCAGCACCATGTTTTCACTGGACTGCAGCCTTGACATTTGTAATATCTAGCCATGGTCTTTGGTTGTGAGGTCTAGTGCCCTTGGTGGGTTTTAGTGGAGTCCATTAGGCTAGTTACGTAGGCTTTAAGAGCATTTCAATCTTAGCCACATAATTATAATGTGCTTTGTCATCTGGCCAGCCTGGAGAGAGTAGTTTGCGTGAGTCATGTGAATTAGAACTTGATATTTCATAGTATCATTGGTGGTTTTCAAACAAATTTCTCTCTCTCTCTTTCTCTCCCTCTCTTTGAATACGCTGTCATCTGGGTTCTGTTTTCCTGAGGTGAAGGAGATAAAACAACCTGTCATCCCCCTCCCAGTCCTCAGTCTGCATGTGGAAACCATTGCACAATGGGGCAGAGGAGTGAAAAGTTGTCATCTAAGTGTGTGATGTGTCTTCATGCAATGGCTAAATGCAATAGAAGGACATTTTATTGCTTACTCAGCATTTATTTAACTATTTCTAAAATTATATCCTTGGTCAAATGATTTCTGACTTAATAGCAGGAATCATCTTATAAAATTTTGAACCCTCATTCTAAATAATTATGCTGCTGTAAACATGTCCTCTTTCCAATAAAAAAAAAAAAAAATTAAATGTTGTGCATGTTACAATCTGGAATAACAAAATAGGACATTTAAAATTTAGCTTCAGCTAACAGAAATATTTCTTTCAGTAATTTTAATCTGCAGAACAAAGCTTTGTCCTGAAAGGTTTCCACAGCCTCATTTTTCTTTACAAAATAAAGCAAACCCTGTTCTCAAGAAACCCAGACCTATCCAGCCAGTCAGACACATGACCAACCAACACACAAACCAGGTTGGATTTAATTCAAGACTAATAAACCTAGTGAAAAATAAAGGGTAGTTCTAGCTCTATGTCGTAATGTAGCTGCATCTAAACCTACACAAAATGTGACATACTGAATGAGAGAAAACCACTAAGATTTTCTTTTCCACCTTCCATACATGCTTCCATATGTGAACCATACTGACAAAGGGGCAACACCTCCTCTGGGATCTCTGGAGTATTTCTTTTAGTCTACTGACAAGGCAGAACCTGTCGTGGGGGTTCCCAAGGCAGTTATTACGAAGGACAGGAATAACAGTTGTGGACAGGCGTTGAGTTGTCCCCTGGTTGAAAACATAGATACCTAAATATGAAACATGAGACTGCATACCAGTAACTGGGCAAAGCAATCTGATCCAGTGTACTTAACGTTTTTTTCTGTGGCAAATAAATTTAGATTTTTTTGTACCAGCTTATCTTAAAGTGACTGCAAGTTTATCTAAAACACAACTTGTGGTATTCCTGGTCTGAGATAATTGACTAGGCATGGAATAAGGCCCAACATTTGTTTTCTTCCCAGCTACAAGCTACATGATATCAACAATGCTTTTAATAATATTTGATAATTATTCAAGTATCTGGTTTCTAGATGTTTGTCCAAATGTGCTGTGTTTGCAAACGTAATTTTTGTCATAGGTACTTCTGCAAAGTTTGGTACACACATGCCATGTTTCAGTTCACAGTTATTTCTGGGTGCCTATTCAAACCTTGATTAGATTAGTTTAATGTCCTGTGTTGTGCCTCTCAGTTAAAGCAAGTTAATGTATAATACATAGAATATTATGGCAGTTTGGCCATTCTAGCTTGATCATTTTTTACTGCGTGCCCATACTCACTGTTGCCTTCTTGCCTGTGAAAGCAGCTTGCTTGTGCATCACAAATGATGTACTATTTTACAGGGGGACATAAAAGAAGACATCATTGCAGAAACCTGAAGAAGAAAGACCACAGACAAAATATCATGTTTACTTATTAATAATGTTCTATTTTAGTCATTAATATTTGTTTCTAAAGACATATAAGCTGTTGTTCATGTTTGTCTTCTTCAGAAGTTCCTCACAGGTGGTAGGTTGGGAAGCATGACTTGGTTCCAAGAAATCTTGACCCCATAGCATGAGACGTTCTGGAGCAGCCATGTATGATCATTAATAAGCGCTTTGTTTGGCATCCATGTGCAAATTCAGGTTGTTATTTGCTCTTCACCACTTAAAAAATGGCCAGATCCTCAAAGAGGCTTAATTGCCTTAAAAATCAGGTGGCTAGATTCTGATGCAGAATCCAAAATTCTGTATGTACCTGGATTACCTCTGTGGTGCATGGAGAAAAACAGACACCCCAGAAAGGAATTTGAGATAACCAGTAGAGCAAGCAAGGAGCTGCTCAAATTAAGCACAGCTATGTTCTGAATTAGCAGAGAGAATTGTGCACTGGACAAAGCACTATGATGGTACAGCTGTTCTTGACACTGTAGTACAAACTGCATTTGGCATTTCTGAGATATAAAGCAATGTTTTTACCGATCTCTCCTCTCCTCTCCTCTCCTCACAACCTCTTCCAGTAGCTGGGGAAAATGCCCTGTAGCAAAGACAACATCAGCAGTGGGACAGAAAAGGGAGTGAATGTGCTGTAGGCCAATACAACAACATGTGAGATATGCTCTCACATTTTCCTTCCTAGGTCTCTGCTGTCCCTAGGAAGAGGGGTGGCCTCTGCAGTGGGAAAAACTACACCTAGCTAGGCTAGAATCAATTAATCAGCAGGAAAATACCTAATACGTGCAGCCACTAACTCCATCTTCCAGGTAGGCAATTCAGGCAGTTATTCTTCCTTCCTTTCTAGTCACTACTTTAGTGATGAGAAAATAAGAGGCTCATTCAAATTTCTTCTCCCAATTTGCACCTATATGGCTCAGGTCCTTAAAGGATGCCCTAGTCTACTGTCTGCTGGCTGTTCTAGCATTCGGACAGGACCTCTCCTCCTACTGAAGCTGAAAACAAGGTCAGACGAATCACATCCTCACTGGTACAAAAAGAGGGATTCACTCTGTTGTCTGCTGATTAAATCACTCATGTGCATAATTGCATTTTATTCAAACAATCCTGAGAAAAAATAAAAATTCAAGGCATCTGAAGAGCTCTAGTACCTACGGGGTAGGAAGACGTTTTGGCACTGCAAATTTGCACTTGTGTTTATAAATTCAAACTACGAATTTGTGTGCTTCTTTCTGGTGTGTGACCAACTTAGTAAGAGCCTTTCACTGTTTCATCAGGATGGAAAACCTCTTTCACCAGAGACCCAGTCCTACATTGGTGGAAACGGTGGCTCATACCCGTGCTCATGAGGAGATGTGAAGAGCCAAAGTGTTTGTACGTGGTATTTCATGGGCCATATCTCTGCTGGCAGCATACTGGGGAGCTGGCCAGGTGATCCCAGGAAAGGAGGGAGAAGTTATAAACCCTTAAGGGTTTATATTAGTGAAACCCAACTGCAATACATAGGCCAAATGCCAAGCATAATAGAGGTTTTGTTGCCTGCAGGGCTCATCTTAGATGTATAACTCAGATCCTGAAGATCTTTTTTTTCAGTTCTGATTCCTATTTTTTTTCTAGCTCAAACTTCCTTAAATGGAAATCAGTCAACTGGATTTAATGTGAGTGAATGCAATTACTATACTTGTTCCTTTGACTGTACGAATGCTATTTTTTTCTGCTTCATGATCTACTCTGCATACCTCTCCACAACTTCTTTGTTTCTGATTCAGACTATGCCTTTATCAAATTTGCCTGCCATATAAAAATGTGGCTTTTTTTCTGGGCCTCATCCAAAGGCCACTGAAGTCAAAGGGTTCACAAAAGGTTCAGAGCCAATTATCACTGCCACTACTTCCAGCCATGTTCTTTTCATGTAGCGTGTTCTGCTTTAATACTGTTGTTCTCTTTTGCCAATATTAAAAGAAAACCTCCATCACATTGCAGTGCAATGTGTCTAATATGCAGGTTTTGATTTTCCTTTTTATAAATTTTCATAGCATTCCTTAGGTTTTTCCTATTCCTTAGGAAAAAAACCCTATTCCATAGGTTTTTTCATAGCATTCCTTATCTTGCTGGGATGGTATGTGAATCCAGTGAATCTAATGATAAATTGCTGAGCATAAATGGAACTTTAGCTCTCTATGTCAATGAGTAATGTTTTGCTGCTTAAATAAATATTACTGTGAAATGTATCCTTGATTTACTGATTCCGTACTAAAATAGATGAGTAACGTTGTTCTGACAGCATTAAAAAAATGGTCAATCCATTCTCCTAGATGGCATGTGGGAAACTGGCATTCAGAGTGAATATTTTAGAATGTTTGTTTCATCCTTACCAGTAGACTTCATTTTTTTGAAACAGAATTGTAAAAACATTGAATTAACATCATTAAATCTGTAAAGTGAATTCTCCCGTGCAAGATTTTTCCCCCTCTTTGTACCTTGCATCTAAGCCTAAGAACATAATCTGCTGAGTGCCTCATTTTGGGTTCCTGATGAAGTTCCCTATTCATCTTTGTGCTCTCCAGCTGCCATTTGTTACAAGCCATCATTCAAAAAATTCTACACTTATTAAGTTAAATAAATGAACTGTACTTCCCTCTGCTCCATTTGAAGGGAAGAGGCCAAACCAGCCCATCTCCTGAACAGCTCTTCAGGCTTCTCCGCATTACAGATATTCCTCAACAGGTTATGAGGCACAGTGGGACAAAAAAAGGTTAGCTTTGTGTGTCACAACACCAGGCAGGTACCCAGGGGGATGCCAATGCTGCAGGGCAGTGCCACTGGCTGCTACGAGCAAGATCAGTGCCAGCAACAGCAAGCGTCCATCAGAGGACATCCAAAAGCCTGACTGTGCCCAGAGACCTGAGATCTCCCTGTGCTGAAGCTGGATTTGCCTGTAGATCCTTGGGCTCCCACTAAACTCTTCCCCTTTTAAACAAACAGAAATACCACCCGTTCAAAGCTGTGGTGTTTTAAAAACACTTTCATCGTTTCTCTGTAGACAAGAAGGCTATAAACCCCCAAACATTTTAATCTGCTTACTAGCCTTTAATTACACTAACTGCCAATAGATTCTATTACCAGTCCAAAGAAAATACTGGCTGTTGTGTATTTTTTTAACTGTGATTGATGAAGCATATTTGTGTAACATTAGGTCATATTTGTCAGAGTTTAACTTTTTAGTTGGCAACTACACCGTTCATTAGCAATATTGCTGATAACCTCTATTTTATATAACCAGCAAGCTGGTTTTCCGTACAAGCTGGCAGTGGAAAACAAGAAAAGGGTATTTCCATGGTGCCACAAGTCTGGAGTAGGAATAATCAGAGAAATACACACTACAGTGTTCTCTGGGATTACTGTCCATAAAATGTGCCTTATTTCTTGACAGGCACTATTTTCTTAGGTGTTCTTATTGTGGCTTCCTTTCTTTTCAGTCTTATAATATTCTTCTTTTAATGTTACATTTCTGTTTTGGATACTCCCTGAGTCTGAAGTTGGGCCAGTAGTATATTCCTAAGGCTGCACATTTCCTGTTGTAATACCCTGTTTTCAGCTTCTCACAACTCTTCCAAACTTTCTTTGTTTGGAATGAAATTTTCCATCTAACTTTTTTTTTTGCCCCCCAAAAATATTTTGGTTAAAGCTGCACTGCCAGTTTTGAGCATGAGATATGAGATAAAGAATATATTTCTACCTGTCTCAAAACTGCAGTATTTTTTATTTCAAATGTCCTAGGGTCTTCTAACACTTGGGGCTGGGATATGGAGTTTCACAAAAGGACGAACCTTTTACCACCACTATGAAAACTCACCTCTGTCCAAGTGTCATCCCTTTGAAACACCATCATTCAAAAACTCTCAGTAGAAATTGGTTGTATTTCACCAATTCAAGTCTCCCGAGATGAGACTTCTCCCTGTCCAAGCTCCCAGAGCACACCCAAGGACCTTGAAGCCCTAGGCGTGTGTACGCTCTTCGACTTGACATTAGTCATTCCGTACTGCATTTCCAAATCTGAAACATGAGAAAAATACAAAGTCCACGTCTCAGAGGAGCTTTGTGAAACTAGGTCATGAATGACGGTGAAGCACGTACATGCTGCAGGGAAAGGCATTGTAAAGAGCTCTTGCGGATGTGAATAATCCTACTTTTACAGGATAGCTTCATCAGTGGAGAAGAAAGACGGCTTGGGCCATGCACTGAACAATGGAGAGAAAATAAAATTGTGAGTTGTTACTCATTAATTGAGTACAGTCAGCTTTTTGCACTGAGAAAGGACCTGTGGGAAGGAAAAAAGGACATGAGCATGTGATGAAAGATGGCATCCCAGGGCACATGCACTGCCTTGTTGCTTAAAAGTTGTGTGGGCGTTAGGTCATGCATTTTCTAACTCCTGAGCTCTTAATAATGGTCTTTAACCTAATCTCTGTTGGTATCTCACAACTGATAGGTGAAGAAGAATGTCTTTGTAGTTAAAGTGCTGACCTGGGACCTGGGGACAGCAGGCTCCTTTCTGGGATTCCACCACATAGTGGGGGTTTTTAGAAACTAAATCTATGAAATCAGTATAATTTTTTAAAATGCAGTTTATTTGCCCATTGTCTATTTGATATATATTGATATATTGATCTATTTGTTCTTTTTATTTTCAAAACTTTTGGGTAAGTTCTGTCTCTTATTCATTCTTTGCGAGTCTCAGTTGGGGCCTTTAGTTGTCATTTTAAGAGGAGTAATAACTTGGTGATCTCTGTTCAAAGCTCAATGAAACTAAACAAAGCTTTTCCAGTGACATGGCAGTGGCATTTATGATGGTCATGGTAGCCCTTGGGAACCTGCCTTCCCCAGTGTAAGGGACAGGTGAGGCAGCAGGTGGGACGTGGTAGGACATGCAAGTGGCACCAGGAGCCTAGGTTTAGGCAGTTGGATTGGGTTCTGTGCTTCTAAGATAAGACTGAATGCATTTAATATGGATTGGTTTGTGCATTTCTGATGTAACATTTACCAATGCAGTGCTCTCATTGCATTTTACCTACACACGTAAAAAAAATTATAAGAAATCCTTAAAAGAAAGGCAGTATTAAATACTTATTTTCATTTATCAGGTTACTCATTTATTATTATAGTAGAAACTAATGGGGGTACCAATAATTACCATCAATAGCTAGGCAGTTCTTACTGTCTGCAACTGTAGCTTTGTATTTTCTTCGAGGATTGTGCATAATATTAACAGCAGAAAGATATGTTCTACTCATGGATATATCCATTTGAATATGAAGTGCATTTTAAGAGGATTAAAAATATCTAGTCCTTCTCAACTGCGTTCCAAGTGAGCATTGCAAAGTAATGGGCATATTTCCCCAGGTTTAAGGAAAGAACACAGTGCCACACTAACGTAGAGTCTGCTGTGGCTCTGTGATATAATAGTAAGTGCAGCCTTAAAACTTTTTCTCAGGATGCAACTCTTTGCATAGGTGCAAAACTCTTTTGTCAGTGAAAAACCGTTAGAAAACTATTGCAGTTCTAGAGGAAGATGGTTTATTATACCTCTTAAATTTGATGTTGTAGAGCTAAATGAAGTAAAATTTTCTCCCAGGTTAATGAGTATTTTTCTAACGTTTGCTAAAAGCCTCTACCCAAATACCAACTTCAGCAATTCTAGTTGTAATACTTGGAGCAGAACAAGAGGAGTGCAAACAAGGCAAAAATGGTTATGCAGAGATCCATATTACGCCATCTGACTTCAAGCAAAATTCCCCAGTAATTTCAGCTTGTGCTTAGAAATTGACTTCTGACAGATGATACGCCAGGAAGGCTTTCTTGTAACTTGCAGCACAGCCGTTACTTTGGAGAATGTACCCAAAAGCAATGGTATCAAATCCCTGGGCAAAGGGAGGGAGCTGTGTTTTGAACAGGCACACAGCCTTCCTCTGACAGATTTCAAGATCTGCAGCCTGGCAGATGGCACCGTAACAAACACAACTGTATTTGTCTTAGGTTGCCTGAGGAATTCTGTGCCCTTGGTTTTGGCAGCGTGACATTTTCATGTACCACTATTTATTTTCTTTGTCTGGGGTTTTTGCTTAACTCCTTTTACAAGCGGTTCTTTATTCTTCCTCAGGTGCGCTGTTTGTGCAAGAAGCACAGCCAGGAAGCCTCCCCTAGCTTTCCTGGCAAGGCAGAGGTGGAGCAGGCTGTGGCTGGGGTCACAGGCACCAGGTTATGCTCAGGTGTGTGGCAAGGCCACCACTGTCCAAGGCTCCTGGTTTGACCTCCTGCACCCCCAATCTCGGTCATTTCAGTGTGCTCTGACAGCAGCACTGGCCTGTTCAGTGTAACAGGGGAATCACCTGGCGATGGCTGATGCCTTGATGTTCTCTGGGTTTTGTTAAATATTCTTTGAACCATGAGAGAAAAGTTTGGGGTCAACACAGGGGAGAATGCCATCTCCACCTCTCACTGTTTTGATTTTTTTTTTTTTTTACTGGCTAATACATGTGTTTAAGATTCAGTTTGTGCCAAGGATGCCTTTGATTGATTCCTAAAAATGGTACAGAAGATGTAACTGGTGTGACTCCTTCTTTTAAAAGTAGTAGACCTTTTCCAAAATGTTGAGAGGGTGAAAGTGCCAAGACGTGCCTAGAGCAAGGAGAGCTGATAGACAGAAAGCTTCTCCATGATCTAGAATATAAACAAAAATGCAAGTTCAGCCTGAGGTTCCGGTACAGAGGAATCCATTTCCAAGTAAATAATGCCATTATTTTTATTGAAAAAGTATTGTTCTATTACAATTTTATTGTAAGCATGCATTGGAAATACATAAAACAATTTGAAATAGGAGACTCTTTTCAGGAGGTATATAATACAGAAAGCAGAATGATTCATAGGAAAAGAGAAGCAGACAAACAGCCAATCTTGGTGTATCTGTCACATATGCTATAGAAACATTGCCTTGCACGGCAGTCACAGCAGGGCTGTGAGTTACAGGATGAAGAAATATTAGGCCATATCTTATCCTCAAATTTTAGTATACAGTTCAGCACTGATGACAGGAGGTCTCTTTTCTTAAATAGATAAGCCAATAAAAAATACATGTCCTCCATTTTTCATAGACTGCATATCGCAGCAGCAATGTAGTGTAATTCATTGGGAAGAAGAAAAAGTCTCTGATGAGGAAAAATTCCCCCACAGCTTCATGTGGGAATGAGCGTCAGGAGGATGATGCTGGATATACAGAGGTACGGTCCTGTTGACTCCAGCACGAGCTGGCTCACGTCTCTGTGTCAGACCACTTTCTGCCATGACTCGATGGTGCTGAGACACCTCTCGTAAGCCCTTCTGAGGGCTTCTCATGCTGTAATCCTCCACATCCACCTCCTCCTTCTGCACACCCTTTCTGCTTTATGGAAGCAGCTTTATAGGAGCAAAAGGGGCAGAAAGGAGGAGGTATGCCAGCATACGCTAATGTGTCTTTCATCTTTTGGGGCACAGCCTTGTCAGGGGGCAGTGGGGAGGTTGCGCCATGCCAGGAGAGCCCCCGGAGGGATTGCATTTTGGGGAGAAGTCATGCCTCTATGCTTCCCCAATGTGAAGGGGGGGGCATACAGGTTCTCTTTCCCTCGACCCTGATGCCTGCGAGGCACAGCTGGATTTTCCACTTGCACGTCAGCCCCACTGGCATGCGGAGGCAGCTGCCCTGAGCCCGCAAAGGCTTCTGTCAGGGAGGGCACAAAGGGCTCTTTTTTCATCCACCTCCACCCAAAGGGCAGGAGCACGTCGGGCCGGTGCTTCTGAATACCTCATTGAAATCCTGTTTTAAAGCTCCTAGAAACTAAGAAGCCCAGACTTGCTCCCAACAAAATCAATGGCAAATTCTTACAGATGATAAAAGGGAAAAGAGCAACCCCTAAAAAGGTGTCCATTTTAATTTCCCAAATGAAACGAAAGGTGCAAACTGCATTTGACAGTTTTTCAACTAAAACTAATACTCACTTCAGCTTATGTCTGAATTATTTAAAATGCGATAACATTCCTTTGCTCTATTGTATTCAGACATTCAGGATCCCTGCAAAATATTTATTTTGGATAGTCCCTATATCCAATTCCTCTTTTTATCAATAGAACAATATTTATGGAGGTCAGGCTGCCAACTTTGCCAGACAGACGCCCTTTGCATTCAAAAGAAAACATGATTCATCGGAGGATCAGGATTTCAACTGCAAATTAAGCTTTTCTTTGATAGGCTGAAAGATACAAGTCAGTAAAGGAAAATTCTTGATAGCTGGAAAGGAATGCCGTCTTTGAGACTGCCAATACTCAGTTCTGATCACTAATATCTTAAGCGATGGAAGAGATTTTTTTTTCCTTTATCTAATGATGTCCCAGAGGCAATGTTCAAAAGAAATGGAAAGATAGTTAAAACCAATTGTGTGTTTGTAAGGTGTTATTTATTTATTGTGCTGTGTAAAGGCTTATTTTTGTTATCTCTTTGAGACCACGAATCTCTTGTAACGTACTCATGCAGCACACAGCACAAAAGTGCTCTGATCCAAATCTAGGGTTCTCTAGATAATACATATAATTAGCATTAAGCATAGTAAGAATAATAACAACAATGACGACAAAAGTATAGGTAAACTTAGAGACTTGTGGCTTATTATCTTTCAGTGCACAAGCCTATCACACATACGAAAATAGACTTACTCTAATAGACACAGTAGGAAAAATAAGCTCTATGATGCAAGGAAAAATCAAAAGATTCAGTGATCCTCATTTTTCAGAGCTATTGCTCCTGGTCTTTACTGCAGATATCCCACAAAGCTATTTCTCATCTCTCTAAGTAGTATCATCGAAAATAGGTAATATATTTTTCATCATGTACCCTTTTAATGATAATTAAATATTACAACCCTACCTTTCAACTAATTGCAATGGCCTTGTTATTTTTGGTTTTGCCTGACCATGATTTCAAACTAATGATCATTAGTAACAATAATAGTCCTCTACCCTTTTATCATGCCTTAGATCTGCGGGACTCCATGTTAAGCATTACTACGTGCATTACACCAGTGCTTACACTGAGTCACAGAGGTTAATTAACTTATTAAAGATCTCTAAGCACGTCAGTGGGCAGAATCAGGAATAATGACAGCCAGCCCTGAGCTCTGCTCTCCCTGGCCTCGACGCTCTGATAGTTCTTCTAAAAGGTTATCCAGACTTTGCAAAATGCTATTAATCACTAAAAGCTGGACCTCTTCAGGAGAGGATTACTTGTGTGGGAAGGGAAAGAGGGAGTCATTTCATTGCTAAAAGGAAGCTGAAAGTGGGACTAATGGAAAGAAAAGCTCCTACTTGTCTGAATCACACTGCTTGAAGGCAGTGGGTGTTGCAGAGGGTTGGTAGTATTTGTTAAGGAATCTCAGGATATCACGTTCGCAAAACCAACCTGAAGAGTGATGTACTGAAATTCAGTGTTCCCAAACAGTACAAAATTAGATCCAATGACGTTTTACTAATCTCACTGATGCCTTCTATGGAGAACCTGGGAATAAGGTAGCTCTTGATATGCAGGCTACTGAAAGATCATGTTCATCTAACTTTTGCCTCAGAGGAGACTGCCACTTTTGGACCTTGTTGTAGTCAGCAGTGAATGACTGCTTGCTCAAACACACAGCTGGATAAATTATGATGTCGTAGAGATCAAGAAAACCTGGACACTTCAAAGTCTGATTATTACAGAAGAAGATATTTTCCGTGTCTCTCTGCTTCCCTACTACCATCCTGCTTTATTTTAAGACCAGAGCCTTTGACAGAAGCTGTTAATGCTGCTTCAGATTCTCATGGGACGGAGACTGGCATCAGTGAATTTAAATTGGCATGTTATGCTGATGGTATATTAATATGCATGATCTAGCAGGGACTTCATCTTTTATTACAGTTTGAAACATCACTAATTTGGACAAATTTTTTGGCTGTAAAATGAGCTGTAATAAATTTGAAGCCATGCCTCTGCGTAGACCAGATAACACACTTGCCATCTAGATTTTCCTATTTATGCTGAAAAGCTAAATTCTCCCAAACCTCAGCTTATGTATCCCTGTTTCTATTTAAAAGAGAAAACCCTGATAGCAAAATATCAAATTAATATAAAATATTTTGCTCATTTTGCTGTGCCCTGATTCATTTTAAAACATAACCAAGGGCCAAATCCAGCTTATCTCACTTAGGTGGGGAGCCTCTTAGAAGTTAATAGCAGACTCCTATACTAAATTATATGTTATTGATCTGAACCTTCTGTGATACAAGCAGAACCTGATGCAGCTATAATACAGCTAGAGGGTGAAGGGAGGCAACACCATAAAACACATCTGAGTGAGCTGACAGGACAACACTAATAGGTATGAAGAAAAAGCACATTCATCTTTTCTAAAAGCGCACCTGATTGTGACGACTTTTATCTCCTGTTGATGTGACTGAAGGATCTGGCTGCTCAGCATTTCTAAAACGCAGGCTTCTTTCTTGAAAACCTGCATAAGTTAAAAAAATGGTGATGAGGTAATGCAGCAGGTAGGAGCTGTATTAGCACTTTGACAAAACAGCCCATAACAAGACTATCAGGCTGTACATGTCAATCCTCAGTGCGGGAGTAGATAGTCATTAGAAAGTTGCGTTAGTACACCAGAATTAATGTTCATGAATCCGTGATGATAGGCAGCTTAGGAACAATGTAGATCTAACTTGTCCAAATATGCTTTAATGGTGTCATCTCAGATCTTTCTGGTCAGAGTTCCTCACAAAAAGATGAGTAGAAACTGTTGGTCAAATTCAAAACATGAAAAAAAAAGGTTTTCAAGCATCAGATAGATAATTCTCTTTTCCATTTTTGCCCTCATTAGGATGAGAACTATTAGAACATGAAGTAGAAAATTGCTAATTCAGCACTCTTGACATTTCCAGAAACGGACAATATCAACATCCAACATCTTTTGTGAACATTCTCCCACAAGATGTTCAGCTAAATTGCACTCGCTCAAATACCAAGATAAACAGCCACAGTATCTTTACTGTGACTTTCTTTACCTGTACAGATTTTTCAGTAGTATTAAACCTACTTCTTAGTTTGGTCTCCTGAGGAAAGGAGATGTGGCATTGGCCTTCTCTGTGTGTATGCATGCCTGTTTGGGTCTGCTCCTTAATTACGTTTTAACTCCTCCTTTCTGTCAACCAAATCTGGAAAATATGTATAAGACAGAAAGATCCTAGAAGTTTAATAAAAGCTGGTAAATTGCTGGAGGAGAGACCCCTTTCCCTGGCTCTCCCCACTGTGAAGGACACTGCAATGCGTTATGGATGGTGGCTGGGTTTTCTGGTGTCCATAACTCCCAGGTAAACCCTGTTCATTAGCTCTGCCAAGGTCCTCTAGCCCACGTGGGTACGTCCTCCACGAACAAGGGTGCCACCTGTCTTTCCTCTGAAAGCCCCCAGGTAGCATGGTTGCAGAGTCCCCGGTGGCCCTTTGCCCACCTTGGGACATTAAGTGAGCGAAGGGGACAGCAAGGGTGGAGGCATCAGCCACAGAGCTTGATCCCAGCTCCCTTGCTGGGTGTCTTCCCCTTGTGGGTGTTACCCAAGATACTGTAAAAAGCCACCATGTCTCAGCAGAGGTCACAGTTTCCAGCCTTGCTGGGGGCAGGCAGGGAGGACTCGTGAAATAACAGCAAATACCATTCTCCTGCAAGGAAAAAATCACAAACTGGAGCAGGTTCTGTTTGCTTTTAGTGGGGCTGGTGAACGAGAAAGGCTGATGGAAAGAATAATGCCCTAAATGTGTTTTTAGAATAACTGTTCAATGTGGTCTTCTACACAAGACAAGTGAAGTAAATCCTAATTATAAGTAAAATAAAATACAGATCGTTCAGATGGTTTAAGTTTACTTGTGGAATAAGCAACTGTATACATTTTAATTCAAACTCATTAATATGTAATTTGTGAAAGTGTAGCTTTAGGAAGACAGAACTCAGGGGAAAAATAAGGCTAAACAGAGCAAGGGCTAGAAAAATTTAAAAATCTAAAAGCATACTTTCTCACTGCTCATAATATTTGCCTCTGTATTATGCTGGGTTTTTTTTAATGATGTACTACTGTAAATAGTTACTCCATATTATTTCTACTGTCAAAAGCAAACACAAGACATTAATGTTATAAGTCTCTAATGGAGGAAGTGAGATATATATAGGAATCATGTTTGCTAGAGCACTAAAATACTTATTATATGAGGAAATAATTTTTTTAGCAGTGCATTATTTGTGTTAACATAAGCTGGGTCTCAAAGGGATTTGCCTTAGGGTCAATTAAGTATTTGGAGCGAGCATCACAGCTTTCAGGTGGGAAGAGCACCCATAAAGTGCTCCTTGGCCGTTTTTGTTTGACCTGTTTTGTACATGGAGACAACAGGCATATGGGGGTTGCAGAGGACACTCCAAAGTGTAACAAACAAGTAGACAACATGAAAGAAGCAGAAGCATACTCTTGTATGCTCATCTTAAGCCCTATATGAACACTAAGATATTAATTTCTCATTTCCCTTTTGTATTTATTGCTTCCATATTTCCAATATGTTTGTTTGTACTGCATGTGGTGGGAGGCTATAACACTGAAACAGTGCATGGCTTCCTGTATTCCCATGCACTGATTGTAATTATATTTTAGCTACCATTTTTAAATGGTTTCTTTCATTTTTGTCTTGTTTTCTTTGACTTACTAATAGCTTTTCCCACTCTATGTCATGTTAAAATGCATAAAGTAATCAGAATTCTCTGCACACATTCTCAGGCTGGTCACCTGGCTTAGAGTAAGGCCAGACACATTCTGGTAGAAAAGATATTTAAATTTAATTTCAAAGGCTTAAATTCATGGATTTACATAAGAGTTCTAAAAATCCTAACAGGAAATTCCCACATTTTTTCTTTTTAGTTTGACATATTTCACTTTGAGCTTTTCAGATATGTTTTTGAAAATGGTTTTCTTTCCTCCCTTATCAGAAGATGTGCTAATACTATAAGATGTATAGGTAAAGGTAGTTTTCTAAATGCTGTGTGATATAACCCACCCAAGAGACATGCAAAATCCAGAAAGGTGGTAATACCCAGAAGCATTTCTACTAATCTGAACAGCTATCAAAGCCTTTACTGAGATCTGCTGAGGTTAGAAACTGAGGTTCTGTTTCTATCTCAGCATCTCACCTGATGCGCCTGATTTACTGGTATTGGGCAAGGTGACTGATTTTCTAGTTCTCTTTTTAAAGATATTTTACTGCTTGAAAAGGAAGACCTAGGACCTTCCACTGTGTGTTTGCTGGTTGATCAGGTACTGCAAGGGCAAGAGGACTTAACCCTACTCTGCAGGGACCGTCGCCAGGAGCGAAAAGGTGCTCCCTTTCTGAACCAGTTTGAATTCTGTTGTCTCATCCGAGCCTCGCACCAGTGGGTGGCTTTACTCCGTGACAGAAACTGCTGAGGTTTCATAATGTGAAAAAACATCCCCTTAGATTTTTTTTTCTTCAGCTAATGGATGCTAAAATAGACAGAAAGTTTTGGGATCTGCATACCCTTAGGGAGCAACTCCACACCGAGAGGAGGTGTCTGCAGCAGGTGAATGCATCGTGGATTAGCTCTGCAAGGACAAATTTAGAAACTAGGACATCTGGGGCTCAGAAGAGTTGGGCTGGGAAAGGGAAATGAGATAGAAACGCCCCAGGCAAGGCTCCCATGTTCCTTTACATTTATTGCCACTGTTAGCGCCTTCGGCTCAGGCTGCAGCTGGATGCAGGGTCCTGGCTGCGGTGTGAAAGGCAGCGCGGGGCAGGGATGCGGCAGCCAGCACGATGTGGGATGCTTGTGACCAGGAAGCCCAGCGAGGGACCCACTGGCTGCCAGAGTGCGGTACAGGCATGACGAGCGTGAGAGGTTTACTCGCCGGCAGCCTGGGTCTCACCTCCTCTTGCTCTTTTCTTGCCATGTTAAAAAGTAGCTTCCCTTTAACAATGAACAAGAAAAGAAAAAAAAGGAGAATTAAGAAAAAACACCCTAGAACGGGTGCCTCAGTGTGTTTTGTCCTATGGGTCAAGTGTGTAGTCCTCTCCTGCCTCTCCTAGTGTTTGCAGTTAGAGATGTAAAAAAACACATATCCTCATGCAAGCCTGCAATCCAGACACCTGCATTCCCCTTCTCCACCCACTCCTGGGGTCAGAACACTGCTCTCAGCTTTCCTTTTGTTCTCCCCGTTTGAGCTACTTACTGCCTGCTCTCACTACTGGATCTTCCGACCATCAGAAAGCTCTTGGTGAAGGCCGGGTGTATCACACAGACCTGGGCTTCCAGTTTAGGAGAAGGCCTTGCCTTGTCAATAGTCTCCTAAAGAGAAAGAGGAGGGCAGTCCCACTTCCCTGCTCTGACACACACTTGAACTTCAGTCTCTGTGAGCTATTTTCACCCACAAGTTTAGTTATCTACCTCCTCATCTGTCAAAGAGGGATACCATCACTTTCCTCCCTCACAGAGGTTCACTGTTAAAATCTCAAGTTACGAAGATGTGGGAAAGCCACCTGTCCATGCTCATACCTACCTATAGACTTTGTACCCCAGCAGCCCTGAGTAGAAACGTACTGCTGAGAAAACAACTGTTCAGCTGCTGGAGGTGTCCAAAGGCGATGGTGTTCTTAGCTTCCAGCAGTGACGTTCCCCAAAGGCTTAACAGCCATGCCGAGGAGCATTTGGCTGCTATCGCACCCATCAGCTTGCCTCTTGGATCACGCACAATCTCACCGCTCCATCTCCTCCTCCTCCCTCTGCCAGGCGCAGTGCACACGGGGTGACCTCAGGGGACATCTCCCAGGTCAGGCTTCACGGCACGTACTGGGAGGTGCTTTGGCCCACCTCGTCTGTTGGAAGGTGCAGACTTCTCTTCTGACTGCCCTCAGGACTGGTGCCTTAATGCGGCGGCTTTGTTAGCAATGGGCATTTTATAGGGACTTCAATCGAGTGCTGGGAATTCTGCTGGGCAGCATTAGCAGCACATGAAGTGAAAAGTGAAAAGTAGTTGCAGAACTTGCTTCGGGCTCGTTCGGTGGATGAAAGAGGCAGGTCCAAAATCCAGACCTCCCACTAACTGCTTTTTATGACTTGTTCTCACTTTTTTAGTGGTCTAGAAATTGACACATTTGATGTCAAGTGTAATTAAACAGAGCTCATATAGTGTCTTTGTGCCAGTGAACAATATAGATTAGAAATGTTTTCTGCGTGTAAACTTCTTTACTGAATCTCTGCTGTTTTTTGGAAGTTTCTTTCCTTAACTGAGGAATGCAAATGCTTGTTTAGGTTTCAGCAACTAACCATGAGTTTTCAGACTTGGTTTTACCCCTCTGTCTTAGGGACACTTCCTCAAACTCTCTTAACATGATGTGATGATAAACTCTGGGGCAGCAAAAGTGCTTGCTGGCCTGAAAAATAAAGGGAAATACCCCCCTCCCCATTTCTGAGGAGATTCTGTGGTGTCCACAATGAAATGACTAACTTTATGCTTATAAACTTTTCTTTGCCAAAGTGCAATGGCATTCATTCTTTCCTCTGATGGTAACAAGTTTTAATAGCAAATGCTTAGGTCTCAATTCTGCTCTCAGAGTGAAGCTGATGAGTCTTCCTGGCTCTAAATTAGTTATAGGGTTTTATTAGTGTAACTGGGAAAAGAATCTTCCTTTGAAATCCTACAGATGAATAATAGGGCAAAATGATTATGAAAATGAGGGGGGGGACACGACAAAAATACATGCTTTATTCCCACACATGCGAGTTGAAAGTTCATCAGAGTTTCCTCGCTGACTTCAGCAGAGCCAGGAGCTTTTCAGTTACCTTCAGGATTTCAGAGCAGTAATTCTTATCTCAGGACTCTTTCATCAGAAGATTTGGGACAGCTGTATAGATCATACTTTAAACTGCAGATCCTCTTAGGATGAGGCAAGAACT
The DNA here is from genome assembly GCA_013400135.1 of Rhinoptilus africanus. Taxonomy (NCBI): domain Eukaryota; kingdom Metazoa; phylum Chordata; class Aves; order Charadriiformes; family Glareolidae; genus Rhinoptilus; species Rhinoptilus africanus. Next base: position 361,973 of record VXBO01006695.1, read on the forward strand.
GCAGGCAGAAATAACCCTTGATTTTATACTTGAAATAGCTCTTCCTCCCATCTCTGGTGCCCAGGAGCAGCAGACTCTCACGGCTGATAAAGAACCCTCTCAGCAGCAGTTACTCCCTCCAAATCCTTCCTCAAAGCGTGTGTGTGTGTCTAGGTACGCGTGACTGAGAAAGCAAGTGCTTTGCTATTTCAAATAACTTTTGCTGCTTTACCAGGTAGAGGAAAAGGGAATATGGGTGGAAGCTGTTGAAGATATGGACTTCTTATCTTCATTGTGTGGTGAAGACATGCCACCACACATTTATCTTCTCCGTGGTTGTGTGCAGTCCTGCTGGAAGTGATGGAGCTGTACAGAGCTCTTGCAGCCGCAGGCAGTGTTCCCAAGGGCACTGTCTTCCTGTGCTCCTCAGCCTCTCCCCTTCTCACTAAACTTGCATTTCCCTCTTTGACCATCGCAGTGGAGCCGTGACTGGAGTGGCTGTATGAAACCTGGGGCGGCTGGTGCTGAGACCTCAGATGAGCGAAGAAAGTTATAATTATACTGTCTCTTTAAGCACAATTTAGGAAAGTATGAGGATGGTGTTTTTCATTTCCTGATTATGTTGGAACTCATAGCCCTACTTGTAGGAATAATCCCACATCAGCACATCGGTAACATTTGTATGCATTTATCCATGTGTGCCCATTTCCATGGAGGTCTAGGACACAGACAGCTCTTACCTTCAGGCGAGTTTTGTACATTTTTCTGTATTACAGGTTCCTGCACTGGAAAATTACTTTTGATATAAACCCAGTCACCTGTGCTGCCACCCGTGCCGACATCTTGGCAAAGAAAGAAAGTTTCTTACTCCAGCATGAAGAGAAAAAGGGCACAACTGCCCAGAACCATTTTGCCAGTGCACTGACATTTCACCAACAGCCAAGGTGGGCCAAAAAGGACAGGGGTTTTTTTCAAAGTATGCCTACCATGGGATTCCTAAACCTTCATTTAATTAATCATCTAGTTAAAAGAAGCCTAAAGGCTCTGAGGCTCAAACCTGGCTGTAGCATCCCTTTGGCTGCATTTGCACTGGTGAATAAAATGTGCCGGGGACCCCAGAAGGACTCACAGCTTTACTGCTAAGCTGTCACCCCTGAAGCAGGGCGGACACCCCAAACTATCTCCTGGGACTCGCCCCTGCAACCCCTGTGTTGTGCCCCAGTGTGGCTCGGGAGGCTGCTCATGGGCCTCGGCCGAAGCCATTACAAGTGTCACGCCAGCGGACTAACAGAGGCAATACCAGTCTAACAGATCATGTGCCAGTGCTGGGGCCTGTTCTTCACCCAGTTTAATTTATGAGTATAGATGTTACTGCCGGTGTTCAGACCTGAAATTCTGCACCATATATAAGGAGGTAAAGAAGATACATCAGGACATTGGGACAATGAGGGCAAATGAATAGTTAAATTCAAAGATAGATGAAGAGAATACTATTTTTAATCATTTTCCATAACATTCAAAATGACACTGATTCTGACCCTACGAGCGAAGCAATTAAAATCAGTGTATATACTAGAATGATCACAACCGAGTATGAATAGCATAATTAGTTACTTAGGGTATATGGTAGCCTTTTTTTGTGTGTGAGAGGATGTGATTCTGATCTGCGATGAAATATTGTATGATGTATTATAGTGGATTTTCTCCAAGCTGAGAGACTATTTGATGGTGCAATTCATTTGCTTACTTATGTCATGGCCATGGTAATCCAACCAGAACTGTGGGATTCTCTGTGGCAAGTCAGAAATGGTAGGTTGCCAGTGCTTCTCGGTGATATTTGTATCTGTAGGTGTTCTGTGAGGCATTGCTGATTGTTATTGTTTAAAATTGATGAGAAACTTTCGTTAAGAAAATTATGGGCAGACATAACTGGGATCTGTGGTCCCTGGTACAGTTGTAGGGGCAGGTATGTGAAGAGTTTTCCTTCTTGCTTTGGGAAAAAGGGGGTATTTGTCTCTGCTGCATTGTCCCCGTGTTGTCTCCTTAGCCATGGGAAAGAACCATTCATTTGAGTTTCTCAAAAGCCCTGATGGCTTTCCCAGAGGGCTGCTCTTGGGATTTAGAGTTTGAGACAGGAATTGCAGAACTGGTGAGGACACAGCCCGGCTCTGCCTCAGGAGTCCTCAATCCAGAAAATATCCTGTAATCTGGCCCTGGACAGGCCAAACCTGCCATTCTTTCCAAAAGCGATGGTGTCTGACCCACATGCGAAGGAGCCCACTGAAGAAACCCCTCAGAGGGCTCCATCCCGCTCTCCTCTGGGAGGTTTTGCACAGGGCTGGGGGGCAGCAATCTGGCCCTGTGTTTTCAATAGTAAAGTTATGTGGGGAATGTGTTAGGGGTTTCATGTTTCAGTGTATGTTGTGGGTTGTGCAGCAATGAAGGGGTAGAATCCAGGCTGGCTATTGATCCTAACTATGCATTTCCAGATTTTGCTGTGTTTTAGCTTTTCTTAAAATGAAAGTGTTGTTTATACATATGTTGTTGTTTAAGTGAGCTCGACAAGCAATTTCGTTATCCCGACTGTAATTTTTTTTTTTCTTTTTGGTGCGGCAACAAAGAGAGCATTAGCGCTGGGGACTTCAGCTTTCCTGTGCCCTGATGGATATCCCAAAACAGGAGTGCAAACAGAGAGGAGCCAGCCTTTTAGAGAGAAATGAAACAGGCGTACTCACACGTGTAGGCTATTCCCCGGCACGTATGCGCAGCACTAAAAGAGCCCCAAAAACTCGCTGCTTTGCAGCCCGTCATCCTCCCGCCCCCAGGGACCCCAGCCCGGCCTGCAGTGACCCGCTGGGGGCACAGCCGGGACGGTGCCCGCTCGGGGGAGGTCGGTGGGCGCAGGATGCG
>VXBO01006695.1:365091-422990 GCA_013400135.1 Rhinoptilus africanus
CGGAGCTGAAGCGGGAGGCCCTGCGCTGGAGCAGGAGGGAGAAGTCGCTGCTGGCGCAGCTCTCGGCGCTGCAGAGCGAGGTGCAGCTGACGGCGCGGCGGTACCAGGCGAAGTTCGGGCAGTACATGAGCCACATCGGCAGCATCACCCGGGACCTGGCGGGCAGCCAGCCCGGCAAGGTGAGACCAGCGGGGCGGCACGTCCTCGGCCCCCGGACCCGCTGTCGCCGTGCCCGACCCGTGGGGGACCGGCCGAGGTGACGGTGGAGCGGTGTACCCCCCGGGGGGACCGGGCAGGCACCCCCCAGTCCGCGCCGGGACCCGTCCCGCGCATCCCCCGGGCGGTGCCAGCCGCTTCTGCCCGGCCCTGGTCGCCCCCGGGGAGATGGAGCCGCCAGCCCCGACCGGGGACACGCTTCTTCTCGCCGGTCCCCGTTTCGGCGCCCTTCGGTGGCCGAAAGCCCCGGGCGGCGGTGACACCGGTGGTGGCCGAGCGCGGCTTTCTCATCCGGAGGGGATGCGAAGCGGGCGGGAAGGGAGAGGGTTTCGCTCCTCGGCCGGCAGCCGGCAAACGGGTCCCGGTTCCTCCGGGCAGGGTGTCGGCATCAGCTCCCCCCGCCTGGCAGGGACCCGGCTGCTGTGGCTGCTCGGTTTGCCCCAGCTGGGGCTGGCAGAAGCTCAGGGGCAGGGGGCTGGCTTTTGGCTTTTCTTTAAGCAGCCGAGAAGTTGTCTAAAAAACCCACCACCAATAACCCTAGAGCATAAAATTACTGTAAACTTTGGAAACGATGGTGAAAGGACCGCAAAGTCTCTCTCGTTTGGTAGGACGGAGTGACAGTGGACACTCGTGATAGCAGAGAGCGGTGCAGTGCTTTGCTCTCTTCCCGGCTCTGATGACATTGCTGGGATAGTGACTCGCTTCCTTTAGGCTAAATAAACCATCCGAGGGTGCTGGTGTGCTGGCTTAACTCGCTGGAAGGGAGTTGATTTTATTTTTTTTTTTGAGTGTTAACTCCTGGCTGGAAGCTCGCTGTGCAGGCTCCGGCACTGCTGGTTGCAGCCGTGAGGAGTTTTAACGCAGAGAATTTTTCTTTTTACCCGCGTCTTCACGGACTCTTGGGAAGCAGAATCCCAGTTGGAAAAGGTCTGAGCAACCAGACTCCTGAAGCAACGTGGTGTGCTGGGCATCTGGCTGCTGCATGGGAAATGGGACCGGGGATGTCGTTTTGAGGACACCTGTGTGCCTAGAAACATAGGTCTTCATGGCATTGGGAAACTTTGTGTTTGGGGACTTGAATAGTTAATCTCTTTTCTCTTCTTGAAAAATTTCCTTTGGTTAGCTAACGCGTGAGGTTTAGGTTACTGGCGCTGGGAGCTGGGCTCATACATCTGCTTCGTCTCTTGGCAGATGGGGTAAGGTCCCGTGAAGGGGGGCAGCAGTGACTGTTGAGGAGCGTGGGGTGTGCGAGAGGAGCAGTGGCTGTGGAAAGGAGGGGAGAGGTTTGGATTTTCAGTGAGGAGCTGGCAGGAGGTGTGGGGAGAGGCGTGGAGGCATGGCTCCTCCTGGGCAGCCGCGGAGCATCTGCCGTGCCTGAGCAGCGCCAGTAGGTGCTGCTGTACGGAGTGCCGCTCAGAGCTCTGCTGCAGACGAGAGCAGCGTAATGCAGAAAACAGGCTTCTGGAGGGAAGACTATCAATAAAGTAAAACCGGCACTTCGTTAAAATCAAGTGTATCAGGCGGCAATAAAACATTTCACTGTCACAGTTAATAAAATACGGGTTTCAGCGTTAAGTGTTGTGTTTTAAGTGCTTAGAAAGATATACCTTATTTAGGTGTCAAATTTATACTAATCAGCCAATTTATAGAGACCGGTAAACACAAACATCTAGCAGTACTGGACGAATACTTTTTTTTGTGCAGAATATTGGTCCTGAAATGTAACTGTTATCTTATCTAAACAAGGTAAAACAAGCTACCTTGCTGTGTTAAAGCCTCCAAATCTTTTTTTGTTTGTTGTTTTTTGGTTTGTTTGTTTGTTTTTTAGAAAATTATTTACCACAGTTTCTTTTTCTTTTTTAACTTTGACTCCATCATTGTTTTTGAACGTTTGCTTTGTATTTTAAACCTTGTTTAGTAAAACCTGCTTTTTTACAGGCATGGTTTTGGATTCTTTTGGGGAGAGAAGTGAAAGGTTGGGGTGAAGAGTTTGGTTTCATTTTCTGTGTGTATCTTCCCTGAAAGTTGATGTGAAGCATGTAATGATATGCCTTTAGTGTCTGAAAATTATAATGTTGTGTCTTTTAACCTATACGTTCAATATCTTGAAATGTTGACACATGAAGGGATTTATTTTTTTTTTTTTAGAGACTTCTGGATATTTGGAGCTCTGACTTTTTTCAGTGATGCTGAGCATTCCTCCCACCAAAAGCCTGCACTTTTTTCTGTTCAGCACTGAAGATAATCACGTGTTACCTGTTACTTTTCAGTGGCATGTGATTTTTCCTTTTTTTTTTTTTCCAGTGCAGAGTCTTTTGCTATCTTTTCAGCGTAATTTTCCTTTCAGCCTCATCTTACATATCGTCCAGCTAAGAATCTCTTGTGCATTCGTGTTTTCACTTAAGGTCTTCTTTTTGAGACTGTATTCTTTAACAGTATTTCACCTCTTGCTTCTTAGGGAGGAGAACCCAAACCATTAACGATCATGCTGCACCGAGAAAATGATACTTTGGGATTCAATATTATAGGAGGACGACCCAATCAGGTAATGAGAAAAGTTACTGTGGGTTATTTTGACCGTACTTTCTGTTACGATATACACTGTTAGTAATAAAGGAGTTACTTTTGAGGATAGTAGGTACGGAATCAGCTCCACAGGTAGAAGAACTGTATATTATCAGGTGTAATTTGAGTCACTGTTTTGAAGACATAATCTTGTGAGAACTGGATTATTCTCATTTTCAGGAAAGATTTTCCCTTTGGTTTTGCTTTAAAACCATATGCTGATCTGCCCTCAGGTCCCGTGTGAGCAGTACATATTCATGCAAACTGTTCAATGGAAATCTCTGGGACTACTTATAAGAGTCATTGTCGCAGGATTAAGCCATTGGAATTTTTGGAAAGAACTTGGTTGTTTTTTTTTTTTCATTTAAAGGAGAGATGAAAACGTGCTTCTGTAGCTCAGATAGTTTAAGCACGTGTCCTGCTCTCACATGCCTGCTTTCAATTTTTCTTTCTTTGTGAACTGAAACAGAGTTTTCATCGATCTTGTCTCTTATATCAATCTAGTCTCATCCGTCTAGTTTTAGAAAGTTCATTGCAAACCATAGAATATGCATAAGGATCACTAACCCCCCCTAGAATATGCATAATATGCTTTTTTTTTTTACTTCAGCCTTCCAAAAGCATTAATCAGGACTATCATTATATATGAAGGGTAAAGAAACCTGTTAAACTGGAAAATTAATAGTTGATTAAAAAGGCTTGGTAATAATTATGCACTGATCAGGTTCTTGTTAAATGGGAGAATTGTAACCTCCTGCTATTATTGAGGAGGGGAATGGGACCCTGTATATTAGTTTGGCAATCTTCTGCTCTAAAGCTATATTTAGCGGTGCCAAAAAGTCTGTTCCCATTAGCCTGAGAAGTTCACTGTCTGTGCTGCAGAATTACTGTTCCCTGCGGGTAATTATGAAGACCAGCAGTTATCAAATGTTGGTGCTGTAAATCCAAAGCAAGTGTTTCTTAGATTTTCTAGTAGAAGGATGAGACAACAGGTGGCTATAAGATAAAATACACGCGCTTTGATTATATCCATATTTTGAGTATACCAGTAACAAAGTCCAGATAATCTTGAGTTTGGATTGCATTGTGACTTCTGTTATTTACAGCCATAGGAAAACTGCAGGGAAAAGGGAGCATGATGTTCAGCTTTTTTGGGATGGCAGCTGAGCTCCTCTGAAGTACTTACATGCTGACAGCGCACATTGGAGCCATTTTTTATATTACAAACTGTTAGGCTTTTTGAATGAATATTCTGGAAGTTTAAGGAGTAAATGATAAATATATGAAGGTTCATAGGACTGTTTGCGGAGAGGACTGTTGACCGGAGAGACGGAAATGGTCACGGTCTTCCATTTACACTGATCATTGGAGATGGAGAAGCTGGGGGAGCTGTGAGGCAGAGCTGAGTCTCAGGGACTTTTATGTCTTTGAAGTTTAATTGGGAAATTCTGTTTTGTGTTGTTCTCATTGTGATAAATGGGAATACCACAGACGTTTGATTGACAGTTCCCAGATATCAGTGTAAGGTCTCACTCAACATATCTGGAGCCAAAAGATCTGACAGGAAAAAAGGATTGAGTTGACTCAAATAATGAAAATGAAAAACTCTGCTAAAAACTTAAATACTGTCACCAGAGTTGCAGGTAACAAGATAGAAAGAGTTCATGAAGGTGAGCTGTACATTCAGGTTGTTCAGGTAAAAAGTGCCCTTGGGTGAAGCCTTGGCTCTTGCAGCGGAAGAGCAGGAGAGTGGTGTCATTATATTAGTCACCAATGTGGGAATGTGTTCCTTCAGCACGTGTTACTGGTGTTTCTCTAAGTACAAAGCAGGTTTTTCCCACTGGAAAGCAGGTGACTCTTGGTGTCTTGGGGAATGTACATACATACTTTCCGTTGTCTGTGTTTTATTTCAGCCCATAAGAGGCTTCCCCACTGTCCACCTTCTACCTGAAGGGAGGAGGAGAGGAAAGGAACGACTCATCACAAGCTTGTCTTTTATTTTGTCAGGAAGGGACTCATTTCACATAAGTGTGTGTTTCTGGGAGGTGATTCATTATTCCAATGGAGCAAGGCTGCTTTGATCCCCACTTTCGTGCTGGCCCCAGCTCTGGCTGACTGGGAGGACTGTCCCACAGAGCAGGCTGTGGATGTTGTCCCCCTCCAAGGACACCACAGCAAAGCCGGGCTGGAGAGAGGTGTGGGCTCAGGGCTCCTGTAGTCACACACTTTCTGGTGTCAAGACTAGTGGATACCAGCATGTGCTACCAATGGGGACCACAAGGATGAAATATCCTTTTCCTTACCAGGTCATACATTACTCTTGAAAAAGCCAGTAAAACTTCTTGCTGGAAAAAAAAGGACATTTTATTTGGGTGAAGGCAGTGTTATCTAGCCTTTTGTTTTCTTAAGGAAAAAAACTGTTCCTCCTGCATTTTCATTAATGGCTATCATGCTGCTTGTATCAGAGTTTCATTTCTCACTGCTTAGATAGGAACTCAGTGGAGATCTGTTTGTGATCGTTTCAAAATATTGATGGAACTGTTAATAAGTTTGCCTTTTGCTTCTTACCTGACATCTTTGAATCTCTGTGACAAGGGGGAAAAAAAAAAGAGTTTATGAAATCATACTCTGATGAACGTTGTATTGAACAAATATTTGTTAACCTGCAATCTACCTGGGTTGAGTCTCCATAGGACAGTTCCAACATACTGTAAAGTATGTTTTACAGTGGTTCAATTTTTTGTTATGCTCTCACCATTTTCTTGATAGTAAAAATTATAGAACATTTTCCCCGTGAGCCTATAGGACCTAGGCCCAGAAACCTATACAGATATGAATCGTGCTGTTGGTTAGGGATTAACCAGTAACAGAAGTAAAATAACCATCATAAAAACTATCCAAAGCATAAATCGTCTGGAAAAAGATTCCTTCATTTATTGCTATGTAGATTATTATTTGTATGAACACTTAAGAACGCTTTAAGTAGCCAGTGTCTTCTTGGCATCATTTCTTTATTAATAATGATTTAAAACTATTTTAAACTATTGTGAAATAAAGTAATTTTGGCATGTGCAGTAACATCAGATATATCGTTCCAGCTGTGGTAGATAACGTATCTGCTTTAAATTTGACCTTCGTGCGTGTTGTTCTTGGCAATGTGTAACTTCAACTGGAAGTGGGTTTTCTTTTTGTCCACAGCTGATCTGTATGGATTTCACAGTTGAGCGAGTTCTCAATCTCCCATGTGAATAGGATTTATGAGGTTAACCAATTCCAACCAAATCCCATCCCTGTTACATGCCAGCTAACTAATGTCACTTTGTTCCTTAGAGCTTTTATTTTCAAATGCAGAAAAAAAAGTTTACAGGCAGCAGTACTGCAGGAGCCCTTTCCCTCTTTAAAAGAAACACTTGTGCATCCATTTTTATGAGTATTTTCCTCTGTGCATTTCTATACTAGCCTGTCTGCTGTGAAGTTGGAGGTCTGCTTTAAATATTTTAGCTGGGATCTGAGTACCAATTGCACCCTGTCTCTCATTTAGACTAAAATAACCAGAAGTAAATGGTTAGTTTTATAAACAAGGCTGGAACAGCTCATTAATTCTGTCCTTTTGATTAATGACTAGTTTGAGTTAAGTAAGCTTTAAAAAAAAATCCCAAGAAGCTTAATTCTTAGCTAGAAAAGCCAGCTGCATATTTCAGGTGGATTTGCATTTTTCATTGCTGCTGATTTTAGGACCATCTAATTTCTTGTACTAATGCGTCCCTTTTTGCAACTTCCCTGTTGCCTGTTACAGAACAATCAGGAGGAATCTGCTGAGGGAATTTATGTGTCAAAGATTTTGGAAAATGGACCTGCAGACAAGGCAGAAGGCCTGCAAATTCATGACAAGATTATTGAGGTAAGAAAAAAACCCCAAAACACCAAACCCCACCAGTGGATTAGTCTGTTATATTATCAGATTAATCAAGGATTTGATGGGTTTTACACAAAGTACATTGTAATTTTCCTCTTCTGCTGTGTCTAAACATGATTCTTGTACACTGAACTGCTCAAACATTTCTGAGATGTGAAGATGCGTGATGAATTTTTCCAACAACTAATAAATGTATTGGTCTCGGGATTGAGCTGATGTAAGCAAGGCAAAGGTGTAGCTGCTGAAATAACAAGCAAGAAGGGCATTTTGTGTTTCTTTTCATTAGCTTGAGGAAGGCGGCAAATCACTCTATGGAAATTCACAGGTTTAGTGAAATTAGTTGTGTCCTATGAAGGAGGTATTACTGTTGCAGCTCTGGGACGCTGCAGAGAGGCTGTGCTGGTAAGCAGTGCTGTGTACCTTCTTAAGCAATTGGAGAAAGTACTTTCTGCTATATAATCAGAAGTAGATCATCTGTTGTTTTCACTAGGACCAATATAGCTCTTTCCTAGTCATGTAATTCGCCAGGATGGAAATTTTGAAGTTTATTCCTGCCTTTTATGCATTTTTTTCCTATAAAGTAACTGTAGTTTTTTAAAAAAAAACCCTCAGTCTGAAGAATAGGGTGCTGCCTAGCCTACATGTGTAACCGTAATTAGTCCTTTAAGAGGTCTCAAAGGAACAGTTCCAAATAGTCACTGAGATAGTCCTTAGTGTGCTGTCAAAACGGCATTTCACATGGCACCTCTGAGACAACTCTCTGAACGACAGCACATACCAGTAGCTGCTGGGTTTGTTTAGGATGCATCGCTCCAGCCCTGGGTTTAGCGGAGGCTTAGAAGCATTGTGTGAACTTGCCAGTTGGACGGGGTTTCGAACAAAGACACATGAAACAAGTGGATTGGGAGAAAAATGCGGAGTGCTGCTGCTGGCTTCTTGCGTTATTTCACTGTTAAGGGCTTGAAACATAAGCCAAGAGTGTTTGAATGCTGGCATTGCTCTTAATGTGGAGAGCCTAGAGCAACGCGCGAAACCAAGTTATTGTATTTTCTTGGAAAAAGAAAACTCTTGCTCTTAGCTGGCGGATACCTGCATCTCTAGTAGAAACCAAGTTGGCTGAGCAGAAGTGAACTTGCAATGTAAGTTTCCCTAAGATATACAAAAAGCTTTTGCTTTTTTTTTTTTTTTTTGGTAACAAGAGCCTTATGCTACAAACATCTATTTTCTTCTGATGTTCCTATTTCACTTACCACGTTTTATTTTCTGCAGACTGACCAGCTATATAGTTACATGCTTTTACTCAGCGCTTCCTGCTTTACTTTGCTGTTCTTTTATACTGCCTTGATTTTTAGGACAAAGTGGAGTGGTTTTGGAGGAAGGAATAATAAAGTCACAAACCAGCATTTATTAAAAGTGAGGTCATTTCTCAGAATGCCACCACAATTGATACTTGATTTTTATTTATTGACAAATTATGGCTGCATAAAATCATAGTGGTATTTAAATTGTTACTGAGAACATACAGATTTTAGTTGTGTGTGGAACTATAGATCTAGTCTAGCATAAGTATTCATACAGCTCTCAATGGAGCGCCATTTTCACCATATTGATATGCAACAGCTTTATATATATTTTTTTTTGTATTCAAGCAAGCATTTAAAAATGTTCAGGGCCAGGCCAAATATTCTACTTAATGTTTCCGTATTTCAAAATTTGTTAGAATAAAATGAGAAGGAGAAATGGTAACATACCACTTTCTAAATGAAATGCAAAAAATAATTATTCCTCCCTGCTAGATCGAGGAAGTGTCTGGAGTCAAAAAGTTGAATTTTTCCTTGCCCATACATAGCTATCAATGTCTTCTTGCACCAGGACACCCTGCCAGCACTGCTGCAGTTTGTTGTGAAGGATCAATGTGAAAGCTTTTGCTCTGAGGAAATAAGTCGGATGCTGTAACTGTTTCCAAAATGTTGGCAGATACACAGAATATGAGCTTTGGTGAAAAGCTGATAGGAAGTGGGACTTCTTATTATTGCTTGCTTTTTACTCATTTGGCGATCTGATCTAATGGGTGATATTTTATGAGACCATTTTTCAGTAATCAAGAGCAGAAGGAACTGATGTTGTTTGAAGAACCTTTAATAGCTTCAGTCAGTTGTTTGGCAATGTGATGCCCGGGGTGTTTCTAGCAATGCGTAGCTAATGGGATAATGGACAGAACTATCCCATTAAATCAGGAGAAAATCTGTTCTCAAGGCGTGTTGCTAAATAAAGAAGGTAATTTGTTTCAGTGCTTTATCAGATGTTTAACAAATGTTAGCTGCACGTGGTTGACGACAGTGAGTTGTACACGTTTCAGATGACCATCTCGTGGGTAACCTAGTGTAGCAAATGGATTTCACAGTCCTGTGGCATTGGCAGCTGGAATTGTGAGCCAAGGCTGGCAGACGTAAGTATTGCTGCCTTTTACTTTATATACGTTTTATATCTATTGCAGCAACTTTGCCAAATAGTTGTTATGGTATTGAAGGGATGCCAAGGGGAGAAATCAGATTTCTTTATTAAGGTATTTATTCTAACTGTAAAAATGCCACACAAATGACTTGAGTTCTTGGAGGTTTTTGAGATCATTGTGCCGAGAATATGGGCAACAGAGCCTCTTTCATCTGAAAAATGCTGGTGTTTATGTGGGCTTTACTCTCAGGTGAGCATATTTTGTGCTTGAGGCCCTGAAAACTGGAACAGAAGCTGTGGGCTGGCAGGGTGGTGGTGGGTGAGGGTGACAGGGAGAGGTGAAGGGCGACAGTCCCAGGCACCCTGTGTCAAGGGGCTGCAGCTCTTCACAGGGTACGGCCACGGGACCCTCACCGATCCTTTTAGCTGTTCTGCTGAGGAACAGAAGATTTCAGGTACAGCTTTACCCTCTTTATTCAAGGTTAACTCCTCTGTGAGAGAAGACTTCTTTCTGCAGTGTAAAGCTGGCCTGGGACAGTAATGTGCACAAGCATCACTTTGGTGATGTGTACTTTGAGGAATCTGACTACAAGCCAAAAATGATAATTATTTCTTCATCAAGGAGAAACCTCTTCTACATTAATTACTTCTATGTAGCAGGTTCCTCCAGATGTCACGGTCTTGTGCTGCTTTCAGAAGCTTTTATCCAAAAATCTAGCTCCCTAAATTAATACAGTGAGGCATGTGTTCCAGGACTAAACACTGATCACATGCTATAAAAAGCATCTCACAAAACTGGATGCAGCATTGATATCTGTGGCTCCCAACATGAAAGCCTTGGATATGAGCAGTGATGTAAAGCCACCAGACCTCTAACTTTTGGATCTGTCTTCTTCCTTTCCACCCTGCCTGTGAATCCCGAGAGGAGGAGAGAAACAGCAAACCATGCAAAGGACTATTAGTCTGTGCTTGTTCAAAGAATTCTGGTTGCTGCTGGGAGAAAATACAAAGTATGTTTAGAATGGATCACAGTTACACAGCTATGCTTCATTTCATCTCCCCCTCATATCATGCAAATCTTTACCGAATAAGCTCTTTGCTAATGTTAATATCCTCCTCAAGGCAGCATAAAACAGCTATCATCCTTGGCAATGTTGTTGATACACAGAGGTGTTTTACCTACTGCTTTTTTTTTGGTACATATTTATAGTTCTGAGCAGTAACACTAGAAGTAGCTCTTTCCGTATGGAGGAAAATTTTACTCTCTCAGTTTGCAGACAGTTTGACTCCACATAAGAATGGTACCACATTGGTTGGAGCTCCAAGTGAACTAGTTAATGCCTAGTTTACAAGCCATTCAAAACTAGTTCTTTATACTTGTTTTGTGTTGTGTTTTTTTTTTCTTTGTATAATATTAAATTTTATGGAAATTGGCATGTCATCTCCTCTGGGTTTGAGCCCAACTTTGGAAAAAAATCGTGACTGATTTTCCCAAATCCTCTTTCATCCTGTAAGTCACAGTGTCTTGCAAAATACCACTGTATTACTGAAGTGGGATATGCTGACTTTATCTTTCCACTTCAGTGCTGTACATAAGATACATGAGCAGGACAAAATGTGCAATCCAGATGGAATTCCTTATTTTTATTTTTTATTTAAAAGAGTGGTATTTTATCAATTTGAGGAAAAAGAGCTACTGTGAATTCACATTGCCTAGGCGACAAAGCCCTGTAGTCACAGCTGAAACTTCTGTAGTAGGTTTGCCAAATAGCAAAACAGCAGTGAAAAATCTTGTGTGCAAGTAAAAGGGGCTTAGGTTGAAGACCAAAATATTCATATGAGGAACTGTAATCACATCATCGTCTGGAAGGCTCTAGTGCTTTTCTGTTCCTCTCACTGCAAAGCAAAGACTTCTGTTCTTTTACTCTCAAGTGAAATTAGAATATTGGTCCTTTTGCATTTTAATCAGTTGATTCTCATTAATTTGATGGCTGAGAAGCAGGCATGATGGAGAAGAAAGGAAATAAAAACATTTTTAGTCTCGTATTTTTAAGTCTTTTTGAAAAATGAGATGGATGCATATGTACCCTGACTGTATTTTGTTTATGCAGCCTGAGCTCCGTAAGTATATAATAAATAAGGCTTCATCCTTTATTTCATGTTTCTCTTTGCTCATTTCACTTTTTTGGAGAGTACATACACAATGGCTTTCAAGCGCATGTCAGCAAAGCCAGTTTTAATAAAGATGAAGTCTTGAGGCTTATCCTGGCAGAAGTAACTTACATCTGCAAAGCGCCTACACAGAAACTTTTTTAACTATTGCCAGACTGCTGACTGTGCTATGTGTCTGCCTTGTGATGTTTTATCTTCTGCATGTTTCTGTCATTACGCGCTCTATGTTGCTCAAGCAAAATCTTTGATACGAGTCATGTTTATTTGGCTAAGAATCTCCACTGTCAGATTATGTCTGTAGAAGTAGCGAGCTTAAAAACTGTCTTGCTGGGATCAGAGCTAGTGGATTTGGTATGGCTTTGAACCAAAGCTGCACATGATGTGGCCAGTAAGATCTGGGTGGTAGATGAGGAAACTGTTATACAGCTAATTTGAGTGGCATGGATTTCAGTGTACCCAAAGTAGCCTCAGGTATATTAAGTTCTCTTAAATCCTCAACAAATTCATAATGTTATGTTGCAGGTAACCGGGTCTGGCACCTGCATTCATTAGATAACTCCTAATTAATCTGAGAGATCCCTGGCATAGTAAATTAGTTATACCATAGGCTTAGAAATGCCTGTGGCCTCTTTTCACCTCTCCCTCACCTGTGGAGATACAGGTTTTTGGACACCTACATTCTTTCAGCTGTCTGAAGAAACTTCTAAAAGGTCATGTGTGACTAGGTCCGTATATAACTTCATTGGAATAGGAGCTGCTGCCCCCACTGACTTTTTTACTTAACAGGAAGTCTTAAGAGTGCTTCTTCAAATAGTGAGAGACCTGGGTTGTGGTCTCTTGCCCTGCCTGCAGAGAATTAAGCTTATCTACCCAGGTAATTGCCCTTGTTACTAGGGCAGAGGCTATCCTGTGTGAGGCCACCATCTTCATCCACCCATCATCTTCAAATAGAGCAAGATGCCAGTGGGTGTTTGAGAGTCAGGATTATCCAGTGACAATCTGCTCTAAAATAGATGCTGGGGTCCTGCTCTTTTCTACCTAAGTGCTTGTGCTGATGCAAGTTTCCTTCTTTCTTGCACAGCTTTGCATCTTATGTGATGCTTTCTTGAATGATGCTTGGATTTCTGACTTTGTAAGTGTCTTGACTTTAAGAGGGAAGGTAGCAAATGCTGTCAACCAGGATATCCTCTAGCTAAGGCTCCTCCCTAGATGTGAAAAATGGCGTTCCCTGACTGAATAAATACCAGTAGCTGCTGTTTTCCTCCTCCTGGTCTCTGCTGTAGCTGCTGTTTTATCTAAAAGGTGGTCACTGCTGCTGATGCCAGCTCTCAATCTCACATAGGTGGAGGAACTTAGTGTTCAATGTACTGTCTGTGCTGGAAGTTGACATCTCGCTGTGGGCATCCTGCAGTGCCTGAATTTTGTACTTTGTTGCCTGAGTTCCCAAACACCAATAGCATAAATTTGATTGGACTCGCTATAGGTATTTAGGGGTGTCTGCGTTCCTCTTTATCTACTGAACTAAAATTCAAATGTTGTGTTTAAGAAAACAGGTCATGTTGCTGCTAAAAACCACTTAAAATTCCAGCAATTTATTGTCTGTGTTTTAGAAAAAGAACATGAGACTTTTGTTTATATGCAGCCTAAAATAACTGTAATTTTTGTGGTGAAATATGTTAGAGAATGCACTACTAAAATAATTACACTTCCATATATGATGTTAATAAGGCTTCACAAAATACTTTCTGTCCTAGAGAGAATGGAGAAATAAAACAACATAACATTTAATAAGTGGAGAACTTGGTGTTAATAGGGTAATAGTGAAACATGACTTAAGGTTTTGTGATTAGAAATTCAGTGTTTGATCACCTAGTTGATTGAATGAGTCTTATGTTCATAAAAAGGCAAAATATCACTCTGATACTTGTGTAAAGCAGCATCATGAGACATTCTAAAATGCCTTGGGCTTTGAGAGGTGATTTATTTATATATATATATTTTTTTAATCTGAGGTATAATGTTACAAGTTTTTACCTACTGAGAACTTGCTGGGGCCCCAGCAAGAGGCGAAAGCCTGTAGGAGGGTTTCCCAGCTGTGTTCGTTTGGGTTGCTCTCTCAGACAAACCAGGCATGTGCACAAGTATAATGCTACGTTGTTTTTGTGGGAATATGCGTGCTCACAGTGCTTTTATCTAAAAAAAAGTGGAAGTGCCAGACATGTGGTTGGAATATGACCACCAGATGAACTCTCCAGTTTATTTGCAGAATTGGTAGATTCAAGAGATAAGGCAGTATCATCCTTTTCATCGAGTCTCCTCAGCTTGTGAGTCATAGTGCTTTTGAGATGCAGTTAGCTGGTGTGCTTCACCTTTGTATGTGCTTGGCTGCTTCTCTGCAAGGGGCTCCCAGTTAGTGGAGGAGATACTAGGGTGGCTACAACAGGGCAGATGTGTCAGAAGGAGTAGTGTGGGACTATTTCTGAAATGCGACCTAGCTTGGTGCTGGAATCAAGAGAGCAAGCTAAGTGGAAGTGGTGAAAATCATCTCTTAAAATGGATTTTTATGCTACTCCTACCATGGTGGGCCTTTGTCTAGGTGGCTTAAATTAGGAATGATAGAATCAGCTTTAGGATCTTGCATGCACGTGAGTGTGCATAACTGTCTCTCTCCAATGAGGTATTCCTGTTTTGGTCTGACTGTGGTGGATCAATACAGCAGCTGGATAACTGTAAGCGTAGAAGAGTGAAGGAGAGTATGCAAGGAAGAACAACAGGGGAAACTGAGCTTTAGAATTGGAAAGTACGAAGTACCAACCTTATGTTTCCACAGGAGTGTTTTCCAGTGCTTGCCCATAGGCAGAATGGTGGTAACTGTGCTGTGTCTGTGGAGTGGGGCAGTGGCCAAATTGGCGAGTCTGTGGTGCTGTTAGGTAGGAAGGATTCTGGTTAACCTGTGGAAGAGCTGACTAACATAAGAACCTGCAGGATCCCATAAACGGTGTTGCTACCATGTACCCTAGATCCCTAGGCACCGTGTGAAGGCCTAAACACGCCCATTTTCTTCATAAAGTGTCTAATCTCATCCCTAAAGGATAACGTGTCAGAAAGTTGGCAAGTTGAGACTCAGCATCTTCCTAGATGCCCTGTTTGAGCTTGCCTTTGCTGCATGTCATCTTTCTCTTGCTTCCCATGATTTTTTTTTTTTAAGCTTTAAGGTAAACATTGCAAAACAGTGGAACTTTAACAGGCTTCTATCTCACCCAGCAGCAGGAGCAATGCAGTTTTATATGCACTTGAGGTAGTAGGTTTGGAGGAAACTGTTGTTTATATGAGGTTTTAGAGGTGTTCACAAGCACCTTCAGGAATGCATTAAACAACTTGACTAACATCTGTCAAATGCTTCTGCTTTCATCCCCTTCCCAGGAAGAGAAGGGCATGTGCAGAGGTGTTTTGTTTATGAATTTTTCAAATAATTACATGCTCACAGATTTACATGTTGGTGTCTGTTTATATTAGGGAAGACAAGGTCATAGAAATGTATCTATATACGTGTTGCTGAAGGCAGCACAGTGTTGTGATCAAGACCCTTGCTCTTCGTTCTTTGCTCTGGGCAGCCCTGAAGAAAGTGCTCTCTCTTCTATTGGGAAGCTGAATCTCCATGATGGCTGGGCTGTAGGTGTGATTATGGATTATGCCTTGGTCTTGGGCCAAGTCTATCATGGATATGGTGGACTTGATGGTCGTTATGGAGCTGAAGTACCCTGACCTGGTGAACTCTAGAAGTTTTGAGAGAAGAAAAGGCATTTTCTGATAACTTTCCTTAACCTTGACAACTATGCAATGAATAGAAAAAAGTCAGAAGCTTCAGAGAACACTTCAGGATGGATCAGAGGGTACTAACCCTTTGAGGCTTATATGAAGAAGACTAGTGGGAATAATTGATGGCAAGCCCAGCTATGAAGAGCTCTGATAAAGTCTGAGACCACGCTGAGTTTGTTGCTTAGAACTGAAGGACTTGTGAGGAAGCTGTGCCTCCCACAGCACATGCTGCTGGCACCCCAGAAGCTCTTGGAGTTTTCAGAAAGTGAAAAGAGCCTTCCTCAGCCTTTCATGAAGGTTGTTCTTTATTGTGGTTGAGACAACTTCACAGTTAGAGGAGATGACAGCTTACATATGTTGTATGAACGCTGTGCTTTATCCTCTTAAGTTACTGAATTGATTGTTGCAATCCAAGGGTTATATGCTCCAAGAGCTTTGATCTCTTCTGCCCTTTTTTTTTTTAATCAGCTAATTATATTTGTAAGGAGTAGCTAATCACTGTTCTCTATAATTGGAGGCTGACTGAAAAAAGCCATTAGTGTCTGCCAGTGCAGAAATGCTCAAAATGAAGTCATTATTCATAGCTTCACTTAAAAAAAAATAATAACCTAATTTTTAAGGAGCTGTGAAATGCAGCAGTGTGTTGAACGGGAGAACGCTCCTCCTTAGAACTTGTGAATAGTAGTAGTCAGAAGTGTGTACAGCACTGTGCTTTCCAAATGCTTTGAAAATTGAAGTGATAATGTAAAAAAGGTTGTTGTTTGGAAACTTCTCTCCAGAATGCAAAATCTTGCAGCGTTTAAAACCATACAGTAATGGAAAAACTCATTTTCAAATTGGCAAGAGCAGATGTGGTCTCTTCAAACCACCATCAAAGACTATGCTAAGTAAAATTAAATATAGTAAGCTAAATACATTTGTTGCTAATACACAGACATTTTAGTAAATGTATGTCTTGTTTGGAATTGCAAATCTAATGTAACTTTACAACTTTGTATGTAGACCCAACTTGATTGAATCACTGCTGCTGCAGGAAAGGAGCGCAGGATGACTCAACACTGTTTCTTCATTCAAATAACTTTGGAAGGCATTTTCTTTATGAAATATTGTTGACAAAATAAGTCATGGTTGCTGTGTTTATTTACATAGTAAGTTTACATATGTTATTTACAGGATGTGATTTACATATTTTCTTTGAGGAATTTGTTTTTCTTTTCAAGTAGCAAGACTGGCAAATAGAGTAGGAGGAAAGGGAAAAGGGAAAACTATGGAAAAACTTAAATTTGTATCTATTGACATCCTACTATTTTCTACTTAGTTTTTAAGTATGAAAAACACATTTGAACATTACTATATTCCACACACCTGTCACATAGTTTAGCTTCTTTATAATTGGATGAGTACAGTCTTTCAATCTTGCATTTGTTTCTTTAAGCATGCTGATCAAGTGGTTTTAATATCTGAAGTCCTTCCAGCAGCTCGCAGGAAGAAGGCATGCTATTTTAAATGGAAGGGATTTGCTGTCTTGCATGAATTAAAACATCTGGATCCCTACACTTCCCTGTTACAGTTTGATTGAGCGGGGCTAGTCTTTGGCACATGGCAAGTAGGGAGCCATATGGTCTCCGTCCTATCAGTAAGCCTTTTCAGCACATACCTTTGTCTACCCCCAGCCTGCTCTGAATGGTAGCTGCTACTGTGGCCTGAAAGATAAATGTTCCAGGAGCTTTCAAGCTGTTGTGCCCTTCTTCTTGAACGGATTAATGGCACTTTTGAGGGGTACAACATCCAGCAGTCTGGAGCAGAAAGCTGAATCCCTGCCGTGCTCAGAGCCCCCATCCAAATTGGGCACCTTGTGCTAGTGCCAGATGTGTAGCAGAACTTTCTGACTCGTGCTTTGCGTCCCTTGTGTCTTGCTTTCTTAATATGTCCATGAAACCTCTTAAGTGCTCAGCACAGCTGGTTTTTAGCATGCTCTAGATGTGTGGTTAAATGGAAAACCGACTGCTTTTAGAAGTTTCTTAACAGAAACTTACTTTTCAGGGACCAAAAGAATGGTGTTAAAGTCATCATGCCATGCAGTTGTTAGCATATCTTTTAATTTCTTTTTTTTTTTTTTTTTTTTAGTGGCGAGCAGGAATTTTTCCTTATGAGAATAAGTATATTTTCTGAAAAGGTTAGGGATTCTTCCTTGTTTTCAAATATTCAAAATACTTTAAAACTTATTTTTTTAAATGTGTCTAATACTTTTAGTGATTTCTCTATTTTTTTTTAATTTCAAAAAAAGAGTAGGCAGAGAGTGAGGAACTAGGAAGAATGTTTCTAGTTTTTCAATATAAAAAGAACGTGTAAGAAACAAAAATGATTTATATAACTTCTTATAACGACTCTTATCACTGCTGGAATTTCTCATTAAATAAATGTAGACCACTGTTTTCAGCCTTCTTTTTTGAATCACTTAAGTACTGTACCCTTGTACTAAGTGTGGGGTTTTTGTATTTTTTTCCCTCCTCCCTGATATGAGGTAATGGAAATCTAAATAATCAGTATTCGTCACTTAATCTAGAGGTTTTATCTCTTAATTAACACAACCATGGACAATATTACAAAGATTAAAGAGAACACATTGACATTTCAGTACACAATTCGGAGAGTGAACTGTTCAAAAGTGTTGTTGATGTCTTAATTTAGCAGAGCAACTTAAGAACTAAGTTTGAATTTGATTTTTTCAACTTGTGTCTTATGCTAGTCAGAGTCCTGCGGTCCATTACAGCTGATGTCATTAACAAGTACTTTGGGGAGTTCCAGTATAAAATGAAGAACTGCATGTGTATATTAGTGACTTCTTTCTATGTGTATTGCTTTGCATTAGTCTCTTTCTCTTTTGTGTTGGCTTGCTGTCATTTTTTTCAGTTCTGTAGTTGAGGGAGCTACCGCCATGTATGTTTTGAAGCAGGTAGCATGTAGGAAACAGTTTATACTAGCCATTAAAGGTATTAATTTGAAAGCTGGCCATGTTACTTGGTAGTATGGTTAGTTTAACTGCTCTTCTTTGAATTCTCAAATCTACTTGGCCATAGTTATCAGTTTCCTTTTTAATTTAAAAGATTTTGGGGAAGAGTGGTTTGTCTCAGCTCAGATGACCTCAGTTCCACTTAGAGCCCCTGAGCCACTGTTTCCTACTGACTGGCTTTGTAGCGGGGTTGCAGTCCTTCCTGATAAGGTTGTTAAAATGGCAGCCTTCAGGTTTTCTTGCAGTAGAGATTTACAATTACTTTTTGCCGTTGAAGAAACAGGAGGGAAAAACTGGATTGACAATATTAGAGAGTATTTTCAATGGGATAAACGTTGATGAAATGTAAGCCATTAGTATAGTTGGAAATTCCTGTGTATTTAAACTTAGATCTTTTATAAAAGAAAAAGTTAGGTCAATCCCTTGTTTTCTAAGCATAGACAAATAAAAATGTTAAATGCCTGTGCTTCCTCTGTTACCTTAATCTCTTAATCAGTGGGGACAGAAGCCTAGGCAGAGGGCAGTTTGAGTTATTTTGGCCACTATGTACAAGGTGCCTTTTCGTATGAAGCTTCCTGTCCATTTTAATTTATATACTTGTAAAGCAAAAAATAACCCCTCCTGCTTTCTTAACAAGAATTGCTGCTTAGTGTACAAGTGCCAGCATTGTACTTCTCTGTCGTCATAAAGTACCTGTCATCTAGCTAAGCTACCGTAAGTTATTAAAGATCTGTTCTGGGAGGAGAAGCCTAAACTCCATACCCAGTTGCCAAGTTTTTTCTTCGATTTGGCCGCTTAAAGATGATACGAGACTTTTGAGGCTAATGGCATTGGTAGAGAAATGTTTGCTAGACTACCACACAATAAAGGAGTCCAATTATAAATTGCATGCACTGTCATTGATGTTGTTTCTGATTTTAAGTGAGCTGAGTTTTCCTCAAGTCCATATATTGTACATTTTATCAATAAGTGTCTGGCCAAATCATGATGAACGCATGTTATTAAGTAGGAGAACAATAATAAGTAATGCTACCCAGCCTGTGCCAAGCCATCTGACTGATGTTTACTTTTTTGAGTACTGATTTTGTGTTCAACAGTGTACAAAGCCCTGACAAAAGAAATGTCAGTCTAAAAATAGTGTCAGAGAATCTAGAGAACACAGGATATTTAAGATGAGAATGATCTTGCCTAATACCAAATGTCTTAATGTTTTCTCATTCTGTAAGTTTAAAGATGAGTTAGACACCTATATTTAGCAAAAGTGATTAGTTCAGCCTGAAACATTTAACTTGGTGACATCTGAGTTAGGATGAGATTCATCTGACCCCTCAAAGGAGAAAGTGGTAGTTCCACTCTTAAACTCTTAAATCTTAAACTCTTGTGAATTTTCATATGAACCAACTTCTTTTTATTGGTTTTTTTTAGTGCTTTTGAGGTTAGATTGTTGGTATAAAAGGCCTCTTTGTACAGAGTTCTTCACTGTAAAGCCAGAACAAAGCTTACTGAATCTTGTGTCATCCAAGAATGAATAAAGTTTAAGAGGAAAGAATTTAACTTGTTTTGTTCACCTTCTTACCTTATGATTCAGACAGATCTGATATTCCATTCTTTGGGAATTACGTATTTCACTGATTTAAATGGGAGCTTAATGTACAAGGAATCAGTTTCCATGCTGATAATATGTAAAATGCTAGCATTAAGTATGAAAAGAGTAAATCAGGTATGAAACTGGGCTTGGAATCCACCTACCTTATGCTATGGTACTCATTCCTATTTGAGATGTCCTGTTCCAACTCCATAGTCTTAATGACTCTCTCCATGTTTTATTTTTCATTAAGTAAACAAAATAGGCATGCAACAAGAAGACCAAGCCTTATTGCATGTTCCAGATATCTGGATTGCTGAATTCTGAACATTGTTACTCAGAGTCTGGCAGGAATTAGCATGAGAAAAGATGTAACTCAATGCTCTGGTAATCCCTGCCTATTTAGAGACTAGCTTTGAAATCGTTTGACATGTGGTTTCATGTCATATCCAGTCTCATTAATCTCTCTGTCTTTGGGATTGGAACAGAATAAACCCAAGTGTTAGGAGGGAATCTGTATCCCCCAAGAGGATGGTCAGTGTACCGCCAGTTTAGCTGACTCTGCTGTAGTGGAGGGAATGATGCGAACAGCTGTGTCAGCTGAGAGCGCTTCCTAGAGAACTTCCTGTTCTCTGGGCCTTTTTAGAAGTCAGCAAACTGTGATTTTTTTTTTTTTTTTTTTGGGCAGTTTTGGGAGGAATCTGAGTAGCTGTTCTTGGAACCTTGGTGATGGGTTTTAGCGAGGAAAGATGCAGATGTGTGTTTGAAATGGTACAGAGCGCCAGCTATCTGAGCAGCGGAGTGATGTTTCATTATTCGGCAATCTTCAGAGAGATGGACTTTGTTCAGAAAAACAGACTATACAAAGATTGAGAGACTGGTGATGTTCTTTTGGCAAGAGAACAATATGAATTGTCTCATTGCTCAAAGTAAGAAATTTTAATCTGTGCCTTTCTTGCTTTTGGGTTTTGGGTATGGAGATTTAAGGTACACAAGAGAAGGAAGGCAGTCATGTCAAATGAAGACAGTTGTAAAAGCTGGGCAGGCTTTTGGGCAAAGGGTGCTTTCATAGAAAGCATAAAAGGATTTATTTTATATATATCTCTAATATATGCTTCTGGGGTTTTTTTGTTGGTTTTTGTTTTTTTTTGAAATCAGAACTGAGAATTTAAGAGATGTGGGGGTTGTTTTCTACAAAACTTGTTTTTTTTTCCTGTTCTTGGTTATCTTTATTGATATGCCTATGAGTTTATCCTGGTGCTTCATGGTTGGGTGTTTCCACTCAGTTTCAACAAGCGTATTTGACTGTGGATGAGCATATCAGGTTTTAGGATGCACACGTGTGAAATGCGTTGATTCTGAGGATGCCTCTGCGGGGAGGCATTAAGAGCTACAGTTGGAAGGATATGTTGGCTGTGGAAATCCCTGTGGAAAGGTTTTGGTTGTGTAGTGTGGGATTTTTGTTTTGTTTTTTAAGATTTGGTTTTCAGTCTGTTTGCTGTTCATTGGTCTATGGCACACTTGTGTCTGGTTCTGAATTTGGTGAGATTTGGGAGATGGACTGTTGTTTAAATGCTAACAGGAGAACTTTTTCCAAGTTTTGTATGTAAGTAGTTGGCTAGCTTTTGGAAAGCTGTTGTACTTTTTCTGACATCAGATGAGTGTAGAGAAGTGCTTCTGTCAAACCCATCCCCAACCTAAAAACCTCACTCCTTTCCAAGTGTTCTGTGTATATATATGTAGTCTCTATATGAAAATATTAATACAGAATTTTTAAAAAGGGGAATAGAACGGTTCTGTGTCCCTGCTATATAGGACTGCAGTGAATAAATTATTCTTGCTAGCAATAGTGAAGTGGCATTGAGAGGTTACAGAGAATACAGGCAGCAGATGCACAAACACCAGTGTAAAGTATAATCCTTGCCCCATGAATTAACAGTCTAAATAAACGAGTCAGACTAAAAGAAAGTGACAAACATTTAATGTTCAGTATGGTGGTTTTCAAAAGCCTTTTAAATCCTGGATTTCTTAAAATACTCTTTAGTAGAAAGGTTTGTAGCATTTTATTTGATACAGTAAAGATATTAAGGGGCGAGGATGTAAGGCGCAAAGGGATAGCATAAAAGGAACATCTGAAGTTTTATCTATTAAACAGATTTTTCCAGTCTGTGGCTTTTTTCGTATGTGATTTTTGAACCGTATATTCTGGATATCATTTAACTTTCCCTTGCAACAGTTTTCCAACTTCAGCTATTATACAACTATAAAGCTGTGCTTTTGGGATGAGACTTTCAATTTCTTTTTATAATTTGTGAGCTGTGCCTTCCTGTGTTCAGAAGGCAACTACTATAGTTTCTCAAACTACTGTTTTCCATGTGAGGATTTGGAAATGATTAAGCTATAAAAGCTGTTGTGAGTAACAAACTAGAGTCTTTTTTCTCATGGTCTGAAACTGTAATCACTTCAAAGGGAATGTTTTTCAAATGAAAATTGTTTCTATGAATACTACAATACAGCTTGCAGTCTACAACCAAGGCGCTGTAAAGTATGTTCGCAGTAAGAAAGATCACTCATCAAGGTGAAGAAAGTGAATGATGACTGTTTTTTCCTTCTTTCTGTGTCATGTAATGCTGTTAAGGAATGGGGTTGGGGTGTGGTTGTGTGTGGATGATAAGACAGACTTGCACGCACCTATTCATTCCTTCCTCCAGCAGCACTTCAAGAAGCTGTGAGCTTTTTAAACTGATTTGTAGAATTCTGGTAAATCAAAATTTCATGTCTTATTGCTCAAAATGTTTTCGAAAACAAAGCAAAAGAAGAGATACTTGTGTGTCCTACTAATTTTAGTGGTGTTTGTCCAAGAAATTCAGTTTAGATGAGTGATTTTTATTTTTTTTCCAAATGTAATTATCTTTCCAAATAGTTAAGTGTCAAAATTATATTGTTTTCCCTGACAGACCAATAATCATTGCTCTACACACTGGTATAGCACTTGTAAACCAGGTAAAGATCATGTTGTTTCAGTATGCTGCATCTTTACCATGCCAAATGTAGCACAAGACTATCATGTTTTTCAGGATACAAACTTTTTCTGCCGTTAGAATTGTATTTATTCATTAGAGGCCACGTTTGGCTCTTTTTCTGCCTCCTGCCCCAGCAGAGATCTGGGGTAAGTTCTGGACAGTGAAACACTCCACTGGCCTTGGCAGCGAAGGGGAGGTTGGTGGGGCCTGGGGGCAGAGGAAGGCAAGGTGGGAGCAAGATGAGCTTGAGATGCTGCACTATTGCAGTAGGTATGGGGGCTTTAATATGGGCAGTGGGCAACAGAGGGGAAGTGATGGAAGAAGTAGGATTTTGAAATGGGAGAAGCTGGGGTATTTTGGAGGGGATGGATTTTCGGGTGAATGGAACTTTAGAATGGGGGATGATTGAGAAAACTGGGTCAGAAGAACTTGGGGCGTTGAAATAGCTTCTGAAAACAACTTGTTTTTGAATTTACTATGTTAAACGTATTTTTGAGGCTCACTGTCAAACGCGTTTCGATGCATTTCTGTACATTGGTGAGTTTACATCTTTCACAACCATAAGTTAGATAGTTAATACCTGAGTTAAAGGCACGTTGTTTGACATTCTGGAGTTGTGCATTTTTTTGTTGAATAAACATGCTTTGGTTTTGCCTGAAAGTATTTTGTCTCCTTTTTTTCTTTAACAATAGAACTACCCCTCTGTAGGGTCACATTTGGCTGTCTTTGCAGAGAAGCACATTGCATATTTTGTCCCTTTCCACATGGTCATGATTTGCAGGAGGAAAAAAAGATTCTGGCTTTCCTGTTTGTCAGGCAGAAGGTATTGCTAAGGAGATAAGTTTTTTGGAAGATCTTTTGGCCACTGCAATATAAAAAATGTAGAAATATATGTGTCTTCTTCCTTGTCTGTCTTTATTTTAACCCAGCAAAAATGTGCTTGCTTAGTTGTTTTAGTTCGTCATCATAAGGTGCAAATGATCTCATACATGAGATAAATCAACAACTTCCATTTCAGGGAAGTGGCCCAAAGCATTATGAAAACTCTCGAGCACAGTATACTGCATGAGGAGTAGTTTCTGGGAACTGCAACTTTTAAATGACTGTGTGTCAGGAACTCGGTTCATTGCCCACAGCTGTAGTGAGAAGACAGAACTGGCTGGATTCACTTTGTCTCTGCAGGTCTTGTCAGAATCCGAGCCTCTTGGTACCTCGGTTAGCAAAACCAATGAACCATTGAAGTGAGCAAGAACTGAAGTGAATAGGCTGAAACTCTGGACAGAACATTATCCTCTCATAATTCATACTTTTATCTGAAATTTTACTTTAGGCAGTATTTCTTACTTGATTTTGAGAAATTTCTAGAGAAAATGCTGAAAATGTTTTGAAAACTTTCCTTCCTTCTTGCACATCTGTAATCACTTCTGTTTTTCACATAATGCTCAAACCACTGCCTCTTAATAGCAGTTAGTTGAACTAAAGAAATAGTGTCGCTTTTATTGTATCTCCCTTTATCTCCTGTAAATTACATCTGTATTTCTCTGCTACCCTGTTCATGCTTCTTGCATCTTTTCTCGTGTTCTTAGTGCAGAAGCCTTCAGCTCTGAGTTAATGGCTGCAATCATCTGAAAGCAGTCAGTCTTCTCTGTTCTTTTTTTAATGTATTTTTTGCTGCTGTTTGATAATGCTGTTCAAGACAATGTTAAACATCCAAGGGCCAGGTGACTGAAGTCATGAGCTGCTTCAGTAAGGTCAGTAAGAAGAGGAAGGCGGTCATGCTCATGTGCAAAGAGCAGGAAAGGAGATGGCAGAGGGGACTGTGCTGCACAGATTGGAGAAGAGTTGGGCGCCCCCACTCCTGTTACCTGCAGCTTTTACATAGTTAATTAATGAGTTTAATTCTTGTCATCTGCTTTTCTTCTGTGAGCTTAATTGCTTGGGAAGGACTTTGTTTTACTGCATATTAACTGCTTTCAGGGTTTTGCATTGAGAATGTGACATTTACTAATGTTTCACATCATTGTGTTCTCCACTGGTCTCATAAGCTAAGCATTGTATCCACTGGTCTCAAAGCTAAGTCGAAGCACAAGAAGTGAAAAAGGCTTCGCAGCAATGCCAGGTGGAGGGATCTGATCTGGGTTAGTTCCTGACAATGTTTGAGTTGCACCGTTAGTATAGAGGCAGGTTGGAGAGGATCTGGTAGAGTCTGTGTTCTGCAAACTAATTCAGGGATGATTCCTCTGAAGGAAACCCAACTGACAAAGTTCTGTGCCCAAACAGCTGGAGCTGAAAGTTGGTGGATTTTTTTTTTTATTCTGACTTTGAAATAGTAAATGTCCAGCTTGTTCAGGAAAATAAATCTAAGGTATACTTGTTAACGTTGCAAACACCTGTATCTTCATCATGAGAATCCATAAGATCTTGCTAATTAGAATCATAACTTAAAATACATGAAAAGGATTGAAGTATTATGGTTTAAACTGGTTTCATGCTCTCTCTGTAAATTCCCATGCAGAACAGTGAAGATGGAAACACAGCCAAGAGGGTATTGTAGGCTCAGAGGCTACAGCTTATGTTTATGCAAATATTTGTAACAATGATTGAGATTATTCTAGGAAAAATTCTTGGTGGGTTGGAGACTTAAAATCATATAATTGCCTAGGTTGGAAGGGACATTTCAGATCATCTGAAACAATCAACATCACCCTGACGAAAACCGTCACTAATCTAAACTATATCTCTAAGCACTGTGTCCACCTGCCTTTTAAATACTTCCAGGGATGGTGCCTCAACCACTTCCCTGGGCAGCCTGTTCCAATGCTTAATAACCCTTTCAGTGTAAACATTTTTCCTAATATCCAGTCTAGACCTCCCCTGGCGCAACTTGAGGCAGTTTCCTCCTGTCCTATCACTTGTTAACTGGGAGAAGAGACTCACCCCCACCTCTCTACAATCTCCTTTCAGGTAGTTGTAGACAGCGATAAGGTCTTCCCTCAGACTCCTTTTCTCCAGGCTACAAAACCGCAGCTTCCTCAGCCGCTCCTTCGGAGACATCGTCCAGACCCCTCACCAGCTTCATTGCCCTTCTCTGGACCCACTCCAGCACCTCCATGTCATTTTTGTGGCGAGGGGGCAATCTTCTACATTTGAGCTCGCAATAGTGCTTTTGCTGGGGTTGGCTTGAGAGTGTGTTGGGTGGGACTGATTCTGCTTGTGAAATATGAGGCTAATGTGTAGTTTTGTCTTCCTTGTAGTCCCAATAATTGAAAAATGGCTCTGCAATATGGAGATTATAATGGGTCTCACAGCAGAGAGTTGGAAGAACACAGTCTGGAACTAGTAGTGTGTAACTTCAAGTCCAAGGGTAGGAAATAAATTTAAGTATAGAGATGAACCATTTTACGGAGGGTAAGAGTGCTTCTGAATAATTTTGCAGTTTAGTGCCTTCATACTATGACCTTGTACAATGAGTAAGTATATCTTACATGTCAACTTTCTGCTATGCTAGACTTGTAAAAGTGATTTTTAAAAATCAAAAAGACTGCCCTCTCCTTACTTCTAATAAAAAAAATCATTTAACTTTAGAGTGATTATTACATGAAGCATTAGTTGGCCTTGCAATACAATGCTAAGTGGTCATAGTAGTGCATTTTATTCATTCTGTATCCTCCCTCTGAATGATTAAGTGCTTTATTGATAAATGAGTTTGCCCTTTCAGTAGAAGGTATTGGTACTATGAATAATTTGACTGCCATTAGAAAATTTCAAAGGAAGTATTTCTACAGATGTTATTGTTGATTTTTATTTTTTAGAAATAAAATATGAAACACGAGAGTTGTAAATATATGTATTTTTTATTTTAGAAGCTCTGCTGCATTCAGAGACTTGTTTTGAAAATGACAAACGTGGAAAAAATGTAATTACTTTCTCCTTCAGAAAAATAGCATGCATAATTATTTAAATGCATGTATTTATATATAGATGCAAGCTGTATCCTGTACCTTAGTCTTTGGTACAGGACTTTGACGTAGGCTAGCCTGCACAGTGGGGTAGTCTGCTGAGGTCTGTGTGGTTTCAGCTCGGTGTTGAGTGTTGCAGGTGACTGACCTCTAGGAATTACCTGTAGGAATAGCCTGTAGGTGTGAAATATCCAATGTAGTGGTTGTGGTGGTGTGAAAAGCTTCCAAGAACAGCTGCCTCCATGCCCCGGGGCAGCGCTCAGTGCCATCAGCATATTGCCATTAGGGTCTCTCTGTGGTTGCTCCCAAGGGACTTGCGTGTATGGGGAGAGAAAATCAACGTGCACAGAACCATGGTTTTACATAAGTAATGATGCCAATAAAAGGAAGAGTGAGGAACAACATGCTGAAACTAGTCTGACAGCAGATGTGAGGCTGATAAAATGGATGTAAAAACAGAGAAACTCAGCTAATGTACAATGAAACATTGTTTAAATTGTAGTGACCTCATAAATAGTGTCCTCTGATTTCATGTGCTGTGCAGCAGCTGTGACAACCAAATGACCACTTTCCTCTGGCCTCCCCTGCCCAGGCATGGAGTACATCTCACCTGCTAAATCTAGTCATGGAAATGCTGAAACTGCTCAGGAAGCAGTCATATAACTTCTGCCATCCTATGACTCCGCTACTGATTAAGTATTGCTGATCTTCATGTCAGATCACAGCTTTTGCTCCATGTATTTTGTCCTTAAAGAGTACAGGCACCAAGATCTACAGACCATGGTGCATGACTTTAATTCATCAAGATCACGACTTGCCCATAATGCAGACATGCCTCTTTACCTCCTCTTTTTCAATTCAGTTTATTCAGTAAAGCTAGCTGCTGGTGATGTTTAATGACGTTTAATTACTGTTTGTTGATCCTGTCAGGAAGTTTCCTTGGGCTGGTGCAGATATTTCTAATCCAACTGTTTAATATTGGCTCATGGCTGATTAGAATTTTGAAAATATTCTAAGAGCATGGCAAATCCAGATAATAACACTTAATAATAGTTTTAACGCTTAATCAAGCTGAGAATGTTTGTTACATATATTACCTGAAAAGCTAATGTAGGCCAGTACTGATTGGCAGTGACAAAGGTTAGTTTCAGGCCCTAGGGGTCCTTTGAAAATTATGAAACAGTTGACTTCTCTGTGTGTGGACATCCAAAAATCTGGGAGGCAAAGCTGTGCTGTTCAGTCACTCAGTGAATCAGTTTTACCTGGTGATAAGAATTGGGTTAATGAACGCGCTTTAACAAAGATAACTTTTTGGAGAGCAGGGTGGGAGAACTAATGCTGGTGAGGCAACACTAACTCCTTGTTGACCTCAGCTGCCTCCCGTCCTGCTCCATCAGCTGCCATGTCTGAATCTGTCATTGGGTTTCCTGGGGCAGTACCTGCAAACCATATGGTTTGCCTGCAATTGCTCCTCATTTACATTGTGCAAAGAGTCCCACTGGCTGGTGGGTTGATCTGTTGCTCCTGGAAAGGCCTGTCAGTTGTTGGGACTATGTGATTTATCCCACTTTTAAATAGTTGCTGTCGGTTTTCAGAGGAGACCCTAGATCCAGCTCATCTCCATGGCGGTGAGTCAGCTGCTGCCCTCAGCCTTGCCTGGGGCAGAGTCACGTAGTGATTTTGGACTTGAACAAATGCTGTTGCAATTCCCAAGATCCACATCCCTGCTTAGCCACAAATAGAAAGATGTCTTGAATGATTTTTTTATTTGTTTGTTTCTTTTTCCATGTTTAGAAAGCAAACCAAAGCTTCCTGGAGTCCATCTGTGTATTTCACTACTAGTGCTGCAAAGCAAGAGGTAGAGTTCATCCAGATTGACTCGCTTATCCTAGTGATAATGGGTACAGGTGTGTTGCCTGTATGCTCTGCAATATAGCTATCATATTTATGTTTATACCAACTTTAAAATGTAGGTAGCCTTAACAAATATGCTTCCCAATTTTCACAGATCACACATGTAAAGAAAGACTCTTTAAGGCCTGAGTAATTATTTGCTAATTCACCAGCTAATACGGACAATGTTACTGTTCCAGTCTTCAGTTCTTACACATGTATATATGCAATATGCAGTATATGTATCTTGTGTATGCTATATACATGCAGTATGTTATAAAATATGTCTATGTATATTCACATTCATGGAGCTCTTGTGTAAAGTCGCTGTGAAAACCATGCAACATACACCATGGCATTGTTTATTGGTTAAATTCTAGCATGTCAATGAGAACAAGAGTTTTGACACTGATTGTGGCTGCTCCGAGACTTCACTTTATGTGCTTAGTATCCTGTTTGTTGGTATACTCTAATCTTGCATGTAGACATGCATATCTTTTAAAACCAGGTAAGTGTAACTGCAGTATTAGGACATGAACAATCTGTGTTAAATATTTACATAAGTTTTTTTGCAAAAACAAGGCCCCAAACATCTTTACAAATGATCTTGTGATGGTATACAAACTTAAAGGTAGAAGGATGAAGGTTAAGAAGAAGGAAAAAAAATAGGATTGGTCTTTTTGTTGCTTTTTGTAGCTTTTTAGGAGATTATGATGAAGTAAAAGCTTCCATTCCCAGACAAGCATGTATGTCTGTTCTTTCCATTCGGAAACAGCAATATTGAATCTTTTCTCCTGACTATTGGAAGACTTGAAGTGTTGTAGACTTTCCTAAATTTTCATTTCAGGTACGTTTTTATAACCCAGAATTTGAAATAAGTGGATATTAATAAAAATATTTAAAAATTCTGAAAGTTCAAAAAAGAAAACCCCACGCTACCTCTTTAATAATTGAGTCTGAACACTTGATATCTTTACAGTTGTTTCTAAAAGGGCAAAGAAGGGCTGGTATATTTAAGGTAAAGAAACCCAGGAAATAATAGTACATAGAAAAATCTCTTCATATCCTCTTTACAGATCACCAAGAAAAATAGATGCAATTATTTATTTTTAATGTGCTTTTTTACAAATGTATTTGCAATACATTTTTATAAGCTTCTACCTATTGTGATTAAGCCCCACCCCTCTATATTAACCATTATAGTGAGAGAAGTTATTTTTATCAAAATACTTGAAAAACAAGTTGGTATGAACCTGTTATGTGTAGGTGCCATTCATAACATGAGTGTTGACTTTTATAATTGCAACTTAGTTCAATGATTTATAATGTTGTGAACCATTCAGAAGGCTTTTAATGGCACTTTTGTCTTCTAAAATGAGCCAAAAATCATACATCTGAAACTTGTTTTCTTTTTTTATAAATGTCGTGAGAATAGACAATAGCCTGGACCAAAGCAATAATAGAGCATGGAGCCAGACAGACTGAATCCTGTGTGTGAGGGTAATACGAAAGGTTATTATCCACCCTTTCCTTAATCTTCCTGTACCAGAGAGCACAGATAAGGCATTTTCAAGCTCTCTTCAATCTATTGAACAGAGGCAGTCATTCATCAGGATCTTGCCATTTACTTGTCACAATAATGATCTTGCAATACAGTAAGGAAATTCAGAGTTTGATGCTTTTGCTTTTGGGTTAACTTTAATGAACTGTGCCGGATTACTGGGTCAAAAGTTTGACTGACTGACTGACTGCATGCTTTTTTAATAAACATTTTGAAAACCTAAGATAACACAAAAAAAGATCAGAATGACATTATCTGAATAGCTTGATAAATTTTCTGATAATGCAACAAAGGGAATATGCTGGAATCTTTTCCATGAAGTGACATCTTGTAGCTGCCTGCACGTAGGAATGTGGTTTGAGTTAAGTTCCTCATTAACACGAAAAAGAAGTTATTTATTTTTTCCTCCTGAAATATCTTTGGTTTCATCCAAATATGTGTGTGGGCTGCCTTTATCTGTTACATGAAAGTTTCCATTTCATGACTTATTTTTAAGGATAAGCCCTTGTAGTCGTCAGGGAAGACTAAAAACTTTGCTTCTATTAAAGTGTTTCTCAGCCCCAAGTCAAAGAAAACACTCTTTTGCTGTGCATCCATTGAACCTTTGGAGTAGTTAATGACATATTTCAGACTGAAATAATTGCTACTTGAGTTGATATCTCAGACTTTGTTTTCTCATAGTGGAATGGACAAAGGATCTAAAGATGCACTAAAAATATTATTTTACAGTTAATTTGCTTGAGAAAAAAAAGGCACACAACTTTCAGTTATTTCCAAACCATTCCATTTAAATTGACAGATATGACTGTAACCAGTCTGAAAGGAAGGTGTGGTTATTCCTGTTTATGTCAGTGATGGTTGAATTCATGTTTTGAAATGCAAAATTTCATCTGTGGGGCACAGACCAAAACATTCTATCCCTGTAGTAAGCAATGTGAAATGTTTCCCAGCAATCCTGCAGTTAAACAAAGCAGGATGACTGTTTTTTAGTAAGGAAAGACTGTGGAGAGTTTGGATTTTCTTTATTACCTGGGAAGTTA
This sequence comes from Rhinoptilus africanus, assembly GCA_013400135.1. Taxonomy (NCBI): domain Eukaryota; kingdom Metazoa; phylum Chordata; class Aves; order Charadriiformes; family Glareolidae; genus Rhinoptilus; species Rhinoptilus africanus. The sequence goes on from VXBO01006695.1 coordinate 396,308, forward strand.
CAGCTGGCATTTTCTGTGCCTGAAGTTGCAAATAAGAATCTCTCCTTGTCACTGTCTATTTCCTATTTTTCACCTACAGCATTTCTGGAGAAAGGAAGCTGCTATGAGCACCCCTGCCTGGCCCAAGACAACTCTCTCATGAATGGACAGAAAGAGTTTTAAAATTGTCTGCCTATAAATCAAATGATGTCTCTGTCAGAGTCTGCTTATGTTGGAGATGGTGGCAGTATTTCCTCTGTTCCTTTCCTTTGCCTTTGATCAGTGGGTTTAGTGGAGCATTTTGGGGTAGCCTAGAAATACAGATTTTCTTGAAACTCAGTATTAAACTGGTGCTTCTAGGGTTGGGGAAACAGAGTCTTGGAAATCACCCTTTTTAGAGGAAACCTAAATAACTCATAAATGTACAGAGTACTCACAATTGGATCCAAATTCTAGTTTGGACAGCACAATATTTTCCAAACCTATTTGTTTGCCTGTATTTTTCCCTAGGGTGCTGAATTCTTCCCCATTACCCCACACAGCATTGTTTTGTTGAGACATATAATGAGTGGTTCAATGAAGATTTTGAAGTTCTATGCCAAACTGAAAAAATATAACATGCTAATGCCAAAGGCTTTGACTAGAATGTAGCCAAAATTTCATGCCGGCATTCTTCAAAACCATCATTATAAACGACTTAGGACATTTAATTCCACTGGAGAAAAATGAAAATCAACAGATTAATGGAGTAAAACACCCTCAAAGACTGTAAACCTCACTGGGAGCCTCTTCCCAGTAGAAGCTGGGAAGAGCGTACTGGGGAAGGCATGTGTTTGGTCAGCTCTGACCACCTTCTCTTGGCTCTGGATACTCTTCAGCTGCAGAGGGAACCTTTGGCTTCAATCAGTGCAGTTCTTATGGGAACATTTTGTGTTTGGTGGGGTTTTGGTCAAATCACACTGGTTAGCAAAGTCCCACTGCTGCCCAGGGTGTATCTGCGCAAGAGCCCGACATCCTACTGCAACAGCCGGGCTTCCTGCTCCAGCTCTGCCTCGACTCTGTGAGCATATTCAACCCCAAATGTCTGTTTTCACTTTGTAACCCTATGATAACCTTGAAACAAATGGGTTTTTCTGTAGGCCACTGTTTCCAGTGCCAAAGAATTAAATTTTCCTAGTTAACCTCACAGGATGTCTAGGTGGGCGTTTTTTTTTTGTTTTAGGTTGGGTTAAAAAAACGCACACACACCATTTTCTCTATTGGGGTGTTACTGAAAGTATTAAAAAATGTTTTTGTGTTCTTTCCTTATCTGGCATGTTTGATAAAGACTGCTTTTTAAGACTTGCTGATGAAGATATCGTCATCGTCTTCTGATGGCTTTGTTTTGTTTTCTTTTTTCTGGATGAAGTTCCTGTGTTGTGTGGTGTCTGTTTTGTGTTATATTTTAGTAGTGTCCAAAGCCTATTTCAGATAAACCAGGCACAGTGACTTCCTTCAGTTGGGAAGGCTGCACACAGATTATACTTCACATTCTGCTGAGCCCAGTGTGCTTGTAGAAAAACCTTTTAAAAGGTAATCGCTCTTTAACTTACTCCTAAAAACTTGACTGCAGGTACTGGTATTAAAGTGGACTGGTCAATATGTAAGGGAATTTTGCCTGGTGGTAACTGGCGAACAATAAGCAGTGGCAAAGACTTTTATTATGTAAAACACTTGTTGAGTTTGGAAGCAAACTTTGAAAGAACCCTGATGGTGTGGGTTTTTTTTTTTCCCATGTTTGTGGACTTCAGCACTCTCATTAAGGCTGATGCTTTACTGATACAATTGGCAAAAATTATAGGAGAAGGAGAAAAGCCAAAGGGGCTGCCATCCTGCAGCACTAGCCATTGTGAAGACTGGGAGAGTTTGTGAACACCAGCATCTGCACAAGCAATGCATTTTGCCTGCATAGCCAGCCTCCTGCCGACTTGCTTACGGGGAGTGAGAGCAAAAGAGTAATGGCACTGATTAGCAATGAGGCTGATGTTACCTAGTGTCTTGGGCAGGAGTATCATTTGTCTTAAAATTCAAAAATCCTGGAAAGCAATTTATAAATTATGCCCTCAGATTCACTGAAAATATCATAATTTTCTATTCCAAAACTCGTAAGTGCTTATGTATTATTCTCCCAGTTCATGGCTAAAGATGGTATGTATACGCTTCACTGAAATATGAGTATCGAGATCTGGATGGATGGCGGGATGTCTTTATTAAAGAACTGAGAGCATCATTGTACTAGGATATCTGAGCTGTAATGTATGAAAAGTTGGACTGATGGGAAAGTACATAGTGAGTAGACATAGTAAAATATAATTAAGAAGAGACAGGCAAGTGGGTGGTTTTAGGGGTGCACATCCTAGCTCACCAGACTCTTATGGTGAACATCTATTAGAGTATTGCCTTCTGTAGGCTTTCAGAATGCCTCAGTAGCCAAACACATTATCAGATGTATGTTTCCTGAAGTTATAAACCAACATATTGTTGTATTCTAGGCAATAATGAATAATAGTCTGCGTAAGTTAAAATGTTACTTGGCTTTCTTTTCCTAAAATAAAATTTTGCTATTATATGCTTTTAAAACAGAAGAGAACGCTTACTTTATGTTACTGCTATGAAGATGTCTGCTTCTACCTCCATTGAAACTCAGGCTAAACTCTACTTGCTGTGAGCTCAGAGGGACCAGTTGGTCTTTTGAGTTTTGTGTCTTTTTTTTTTTTTAAAAAAAAAAAAACCTCAAGAAAATCTTGATTGGTTTAGGGCTCTATTTTGCAGTTCATAGAATCTACTGAAATCAGAGATGGTTATTTAACCCTATGACAGATGGAGCCAGGATGTCTGTATCATCAAAGAAAGGAAAAATGAAATGAGAGCGAGCACAGAAGTCAGTAAATATGAGAGTAATTGGAGCGGGCATGCTGAGAGGGTAAGGAAGGATACATTGCTGTCACTCTTTTTTTCAGCCATCAGCTTTGAAGCCAGCTACTGGTCTGTGTAAGTGACCTCTCCAGCCTAAGCTGAAAGAGGTTAGGGGGTTATATAAACGCACAGCTCTATATAAACCCTTCAGGGACACCTATCCAGAGTGTTTTTCATGATGACAGGGCAGATGTGCTCCTTGCAGAGGATGAACTAGATGATCTGAATTTGTCTTTACTTCTGAAGGCATTTTACAGCTTGACCTTGGCTGTGAGCTGGAGTTTTCAATATACTTTGAGCATTTACTCTGTTTCTGTTAGTAAGTACAGTCAGCTGGTTAGTAAAAAAGGGTCATGATGAAATATATATGCATATGATTTTTCTGCATCTTTGAAATGTTACTCATTATTGGAAACATGAAGCATTTAAGACACGAATGGACTGGACTCAGGCTGTCAGGTTATAATATCCTTTTGACTACGGAACATGAAGCTTAAAACTATAATAGTCTATGATACTCCCATTGCAAAGCTGTTCCAGAACATTGCTTGTGTGGTAGTATTAGATGGTTTCAGTTTCTAGACTGGGTGATTTTTATAGCTGTTATGTCAGCATTATCTTGTAGGTTAAATAACTCTGTCTTTCTAGGGTTTGTTGCTGCTAAGTGTTTTTTAACCCTCAGTCAGTAACTATCTGTGAAGCCTCCTGGTAGAAATGTTTCTCTTTCCCTCCTCCTGCTTCTGTGGAGCTCGGCAACCTCCAATTGTCCGCCGTTAGGCTTAGTGCAAAAGATCAGTGCAATGAAGCTAAAAATCAGTGTTGATGGTCCCTGTGAAATACACGATACCAGATGGTGTAGTTTGGAGTTGTTTAGGCTTCAGTTTCTTTTTCAGGGGAAAGTTGAAAACTGAAGTGGCCAGGAGTTAAGGAGACATGAGAATTAAGTTTGCCGCATGAACATACAGCATAATTTCGCCTTCAGTTGTAGGACTACAGCTGTGGGATTTGAGATGGGGAAGGGTTATGTCTTTTTTTTTTTTTTTCCTCTCTTCTCAATGTCAGTGGTTGGCAGAGTTGGACAGAATGTGCTAGAGTTCATTTTCCTTTGGAAAAAAGTTGATATTAGAGGACTACTGAATTGGACCATTTTTTTTTTTGAGGAGGAGGTGGTCTGTGTTTGTCCTATTGGATATTTGCTTGCAAGTTTGTACAACATCTTGAGATGGCATAAAATAGAACTTGAGAAGCGTAAGAGGGTAGTTGACATTACTTAATCAAATTACCAAAGCTGATATTTCATGCATTGCATCTTAACCTGTCTTTCCACTTTCTCAGTTGTGGGCTGTTTTTTTTTTTTTTTTTGTCTGCTTCCAGGCATCATCTTCAGTTTATTGTTGGGGGAATTGTTTTAATGTTGCTTTGGAAAGAAGAGGGGATCTGGGGAACGCATTGTAGTGTTGAAGATGTGGTGTGCACCATCAGCAGGTGCCAGGCAGCCTCCTGGACCTATGCTTTAGAGTTGGCTGCACCTTTTCTGTTACAGCAAGTTAGCTGGCTCGCCTGCCTTTGCGTACTAGAGCTGTGTGACTAGATGGCTACGTTTGTGGAGAAGGAGTAGGCAAATTGCCTAAAAAGATCTGGTAAGGGAGGGGGAAGATTCAGGGACCAGGTGAGAGGTTAGGGCTACCTAGAAATGCTTGATAAGGAAGAGTTTTTTTCCCTCCCTGTCCTGGTACATTAAAAATCTACAATGGCTGTATGCTGTCCACATCCTTTGTCCCTCCCAATATAAACATGCATTTAGGAAAATGGGTTCCCTCCCAGGCCTGTGCCCTCCTGGTTTGAGGCCTAGAAGAGCTTTGACTGCTGCTAACAATATCTCAATTAGCATGTGAAGGTTGCCTAAAATCACAGCTTCCATATTTAATTAAAACTGATTACCGATTCAAGAGCTAGTGAATAAAAGAAGGGGGAAAAAAAATCAGCCAAAAGGCTTGGCTGGGCTACATGGCTTTCATGATGAGCTGAAAAAAGTTTGCCTTGAGGTAGGGCTCGAGGGTTTTATTTTTCTTTTCAACTGTCAGTCTTGAACCTTTAAAGTTAGCCCGAAAGAATGTGTTTGTTTTTCTTGTAGAACTTAAAATCTCCTGTACAAAACAAACATATTGAACTCGAGGCCACTGCACATCGTGAACTTCTTGAATTATCAGCAGAGCAGTATGAAAGATCTTCATTCCTGTCCTGATAACAGTGATAGATGTGAGAGACCCTAAAGAAATGCCCATTATCTATCTTCCTCTTTTTGTCAAAGAAACAGAGTGCCCCAGGTCAATTCTGGAAGTTAAAAACAAAGCAGAAAAGCAATTAGCTATTCATTACTTGTGCTTGAAAAAATAATTTGCAATTCTTTTGGCAGAAGAAAAATGTATTGGAAAGCAACGCTCAGAATACAGGACCAGTTGCCATGTATTATATCTACTGTTTTGAGTGAGGAAACTGAAGGGGGTTATAAACTTATTTGGGTTTTGTGCATGTCTGTATGAGTATAGTTATTTTGTAGAAAGATTTATTGCCATGTAAACTTCTATTAATCATCATAGGTTTATAAAAATAAAATTAAATAAGTGAGAAGGTTTGACTGCCAGAAAAGCAGTGAAGTGAGGACCTGGCTATTGAATTCATTACCATTTGAATTGGAAGATTTATTAAGAAATATCTAATATATCTTTTAAATTCTGTAGAAAGTTATTGGGTTTGTACCTACAGTAACGTTTTGCAAAAGGCTGAAAATCCAGCCAAGTAATGCTTAAGCTAACAACATATGTTTCTGCATGACAGCAGTAGCACTACTGAAGTCTTTTAATGAGTTTTCCTCTATCCTTACCGTGCCATAAGCCACTCCTTGCTTTTTGGTTTTCAGTGAAACTGCTGGATTTATTCCCATTTTATTTCAGTTTCAAATAAGAGGTTTTGAACACTGAAGAGTAAGTAGCAGCATCTGTTTAACCTCATTCATGATATAATTTCTATTTCATGCATCTGTCAAAGGATCAAAATGTCAGGGAAAGCGAAATATTAGGAGCAATCAAATAACACATAGCTGTGCTGAACTGCTTAAAAAGCTGTAAGTACTCATAAAGGAAAGGTACCCTTGAAGTAATTTGCTACCGTCTGGTGTATGTTTAACTATTGCACCTTTCAAAATAATTTCTTTATCTCTGTTAAGTGTATTTTATCACAGCTAACCACCACAAAAAAACCTGAGGTTTTTCATGAAAATGAGATATGATACCTGGCTTTTAAGGATCAGGTGAGACCACACCTTTTGAATTTAAAGAACTGATAACTCACATGGGGATGTACTAATAGAAGGCAAGCATGCAAAGACATGTTCAGGTTTAAGGGTATGGATGGTATTTGAACTCTAAACATTTCCCATCACCTCAGCTGGATACAACTCAGCCGAAATCTTGTAAAGTAAGACTAAAGATGGACCAAATTAACCAATTCTACTTAATGTTTCAACCCAGCAGACAGTTTTTGCATCTCAGCTGGGAAGACCAGCCGCTGTGCTGCGGTAGTTTACAGCTGTCTGATTGTACCAGAGGAAGGGCGCGAATAAATCCAGTATGAGTGATTTTAGAGCCTTTTAGCTTGCTGTGGACAGTGCAGGCTTATCTTCAGCTGTTACCAGGCAGGTTTAATTGCCTATTGTAATACCAATCTCACTTTTTTTTTCTTTCCCCCCTTACTTGCATCTTCTTCAACCCTCTTTTATGATAATCTTGAAGGCCAGACTTTTGTTGTTAAATAGAGGAGCTCAAATGGAGCTACTCAGAGATGCAGGTAAAACCATCAGTGTTATTCTGGTCCTGTAAGACTGTGAATTATTTTTTTCCAGTGTTGGAAGAGAGCTCCTTTGAGAGCCTGACACGGATTAGTGCTGCGGATCTGCCGTCAAAAAGGAGAGAGGCCCCGTGTCTTGCAGTGTTTGAGGGTGCTTTGCCAAGCATTCAGACAGTGTAGTGTTGCAGTCCCTACTAATATGTATTTATTTCACACTTGGTAACTGTGAGGGGAGAAAAAAGCATCCTGGACTCATAAAGCTTCAATAGCTTTAGCAGCACAAAAAAGTCAGGAGAATATAAATTTCTGAAACACTACTACCTCTTCTGAAGTTCTACCCTTGTAATAAAGATTACTCTGTTGGGGAATCCTGGCTATTGAATTCAGGGATCTTTAAGTCAGTTTCTGCCGCAGCTGTGTCTGAAGAATTCTTTCTGAAAGTGGAATGAAGTGCTTTTTTTGTCTTGTCTTTTTGTCATAGAGATTCTGTCATTCTCATTTCCCAGACACTTGCAAGAACAACTTTCCCTGCTGACACAAAATTTTTACTTAGCACAGCCTTCACTTTTTTTAGGGGGGTAGCCTAATCGGAAACCTTGTGCATGCAGTACAGCCATAGTCGTGCTGAGTAGTGGATGCCCAGGAAGCAAGAGCGCCTTCCCCAGGTGCTTCCAACGTGCTGTAGAGGGCACCTTCGGAGAGCTTCCATTAATTTGGGCAGTGCATATAAACCATAATTGCAACCAACAGACAAATCCCTTGGGTACTGTTGTGGCACGCATAACACTACATAAATACACCACTAATAAATTGTGTGTGGGAGTAAGAGCTGGGGAGAACACATTTCTGATTTCAAGGGGAGGGAGTGGGCATGGGTTATTTGACATAGAAGCAATGTGCTGATGAGGTGCTAAAATCTCCATGGGCTCTACCTCCTCTTTCTACTAGGAAATTCATGCCTGTGGCAAAAATTTCAGGGATCCTGGGATCTTAGCCTGAAAGTGATCTGCCTTTTCCTGTTCTTTCATTGCTGACTCTATTTGTGTGCCCTTTGCCATCAGGGGAAGAGATGTCCTGCTATGTCTTGGCTCTTTTCATAAATTTGCTTCATATTAACATGCTTTCAAAGTATTTTGATACTTTTGCAACTTTCTCATAACTCAGTGGCTAATTCCTTTTCAGCTGTGCTTGTATGTGGAATCAGTTTCTTGATACACCCATAGAAAGGGCTGAGTTTATATCTTTTGGAGTTGATCGCTGACCCCCCGCCCCCCCCTTTTTTTTTTTCCTTAGGACTAATCCAGTTCTTTAATGAGTTGCCAGAGGATGTTTTAGGCACTCCTTGTGCCAATTTCTCATAACACCCTGTGTTCTTTACTTGCAACAGCAAGTATGCCTATCTTTGTTAGTCATGAAAAAGTTAGAAGCATCCTAGCAATTAACTCCTGCTAATGCACATCCTGCCTCTCCACCTTATTGCAGCACTCTGAGCGTGCACATTTGGCATAAATAATGTACAAGCTGCAAAAAGACATGAAGACATTGATAATTTAGTGGCATGGTTACTACTAACACCTGTCTAGAAATATGAGGGGGTTTGTAACATTGTAAACATAACAATATTAATGTACAAATACTTACTTTAGCATTATAGAGATTTAGCAATCCCGTTCTCTACAGCCTCCTGTGCTCTTGTTCCTGTATTGCCTGGATATTCTGCCATGAATAAGATGAGAGGAAAACAAAAGATTTCTGTATAGAGAAAAGAAGGAACTTACACATCTGTATCTCTGTTCCAACATGACCGATAATGCAATGTGAGTTGCAACACGGAATTGTATCTGTCAGTATTATGCAGTCGTGAATCTATGGAATTGTTTTCAATTCCTGAAGTAATCAGTTGAAAAATATTATGACTGTTATTGAAAACAAGACCCAATCTTATGTTTTCATTCTTACTTTTCATTTAATTTTTTTGGTTCAAACAAAATTTCTTGCTGTACTGCTGATTAAAAAAGGAAGTGAAAGTCCAAATCTCAGGCACAAAGTGTAGCAGTCAAGGGAAGAGTTTCTGCACTGTCGTCAAAGGAGCTTACAGCTCAGCTTTTAGGTACCACAGTGCAGAGGAGTAAAGGTCTGACTACAAAAAGAATTTTAATAAAAGTACTAGGGAGTGTATAGGAATCTGTGGGGCCAGCAGTGACGTAGCACTTGTGTGTTTCTGGTAGTAACCCTGTCTTAAAGTCAGGGAGTGCGTTTTCTCTGTTTGCTCTGTTCCTGATGCAGAAGTTCCTAGTTTAGTTTTTCTTACTCCTGCTAGTGACATTTGCTAAATGTGTAATGCAGCCTGCTCATTTTTCATCCTTGCTTTCAGTTTTCCTGCAGCGTAAGAATTTCCAGGTAAAGACAGCAGCATATTGTCCCTCTACAGACACAGAAAATACTTTCCAACTTGGGAGAAAAGTTGGTATCCATGACTTGCCATTGGCTTTTGCAAATGAAGAGAATACTGGTAGGTGCTTGAACAGTCTGTTGAAGTCAGGGCTTTAGCACAGTACCCACCAGGACTTTGACCCTGCCCTGCACCCACCCCCCTACTGCTGCGGCTTCATTTAATACCTGTTAACTTCACTCTCTCTTCTAAAATGCCAGCACTATAATGTTATTTTATGTAGTTTTCTGACCTCATACTGGAAAAATCTGTTAATCTCCTGGTTATTATTATGCCCTGCCAGCTGCTAACTCACTGCAATTTAGGATATTGCTAAACCCTGCTGCTTTATACTCCCTCTGGACTCTTTTGTCTTGTTGTTGACCACTTCTTCTAAAAGTGCTGGCTCCTTTCCCACTCCTCCCTGTTTGAGCGGCCTGTCATCAATCCTCCTTGTTATTCTTATTGCTAGTAGCATAGGTATGTTTTGACTTTTTAAAAAGAACAATTGCTGCTCTTAAATTGTAAGTGAACACTCAACAATCTGTAGAACATCTGTAGTCTGTGTGGTGCTTTTGTGTTGCTTTTGTGATTCGGTTTCTGCTGTGATACGCTGCAGCACCTCCGATGTGATGGGGATTCCATGGCTAGGTGCATAAAGCAGTGTTCCTGCCAGTTCATCAGTAAGGATCCTTTTTCTTTCTGTATTCTTACAAGATCTTCCTGGCAGTTTTTCAACATCCACTAATTAAACAGATAAACTTTTACTGACTGTTGCATGGGAGTAATGAAAGAGTACCCCAAGATGTGGACAAAGAAAGAGGAGTTCCTGGAGTCCAGGAATGGTATCACTGTCTTGCCTTCTTTAAGGTCTGCAGTTTGGCTGCATGTGCTGGTGGAACCCAGCACATGATGCCAGCTGGGATGTGTCTGCTCATAGTACCCTCCTTCTGGCACAAAAATACCTGATCATGTTTTTCCTTCTCTTTTCTCTTTGTGGGAGCTGGGATGTGCCTGTCTTCCAGCCACTTGTTGGGGCTTTCTGCTTTTTTATTTTGTGTGGGGTTTTTTTTAACAGGAAGATGCTCAACTAATGCCTATTGCTTTGGGGGCAGTACAGCCTTTTTGGTGTCAAGAGAGGGACACAGCAAAGGCAAGGCTTTCTTGGTGTACAGTATGCCACCTGAGGTTAAGACTTGAGGGTTTTTTCTATGCATTTTCAGCTATGTTTGGCTCTGTGTGCAGAGGCAACCTCAAGTAGGGGTTAATAAAACCCTTCATAGAGGTGGGTATGGGTAGGCACCGTATCAGTAGTGTGTGTGTGTGTGAGAGAGAGTAGTGTGTGTGTGTGTGAGAGAGAGCCAGTCTTTGTGATGGCCCCCTTCCCTGTGAGACTGAGGTCAAGGTGACTGTCTGGCAGGTGTCACACCGTGCTGGGGATGGCCTCTTCTGTGACTGTGGCTGATGGAGCTGCTGCCAGCTGAGTGGGAAGAGCAGGAGCTGGGCTCTGTAGGTGCATGTTTTCACTTTGGGTAATTAAGCACATGCAGTAGCCTGAGATGCAGAGCGTTGGAGCCTATTCTGCTCCTGCTTTCTGCCTGTTCTCCATAGGTATTTTCAGAATAGTCCTTTGGTCTAGTACTGTTTGGATACTTTAGAAGGAAATCCTACGTGGAAATCTCTGATATTTCTCATGTCCTTTGTGACCTTTCAGATTATTTCATCTTGAACTAGTCCTCTGTCTTCAGAGGGTTTCCTCAGCCACTCACATTATTGTCTATCACTTGGTGCTAATCCTACACCCTACCTACCTTCCTTCTCATGCTCTCACAAACAGCTTAATGAATTGTAGAAAAAACAATTTTGTAACCACTCTGATAATTTAGTCCATTTTTTATTTCATGACTTTCTCTTTTTTCCTCTAAAGCCTTTTGCTATGGTAGAGGTGATTGTACAAAGAAGTTCTCTTTACTTGCAGTGACCTACTTTTTCCCAGATCTTACTGAACTGCTCGAGTACTATTCCCCAGAACAATGTAGCAGCAATAAATCTCTGACTTCAGCAACTACCAGGCGAAAATCTCATTGTACTTGAACAAAATAACAAAAGGTCCCTGTGTGGCAGGTTGGTGTGTTTTTTTCTCCTGGCAGTCTAGAGGCAGGCAAACAGGACATAGGGGCTCTCTTTCTTCAGCGATGTGAAATGAAGCTGTTGGGCTGCTCATGAGTGTAAAGGCTGTCTCACAAGTTTTCTTCTTCCCCAGCAACCTTCTGAGGAGCATTGCTGGTTCAAGCTGGGGACATGGAGGGACCTCAGCTCCAGGCTGTAGCTGGGAAGCATCCCCATGGAGTTATACAACTCCAACCAAAATGGCCTTTTCTCTTCACCTGAGAAGGGTCACTGATTGGCCTCCATGAGCCTTGTTGGTCAGGACATGGGAAAGGAGACAAAATGATGTGCTGTATGGCAGAAATGTCCCTACTTTTAGATGTCAGCCAGGCAGGAGCTGCTCCCCTCAACCTGCGTGTACTTGGAATAAATAAGAATGCGTGTTGGGCTTTGAGTAACCTGGGTCGCGTCATCTGGCAAGTAAACAGCTGAGCATTCAGGTTTTCTGCAACTCAGTCCTGAGTTTTAATCGCTCTTCATCACCGTTCCTTTCATTACTGGCCAAATCTGTAGCTTAATTCCCTGTTGCAGTATTTCTAGCTCAATTTTAATAACTTTATGATCCCCTGTGAGTGTGAATCAAATGCCTTGTAGAGTCTTTGAGGCTCTTGCTACAGTCATCTTAAAGCTTAAATGGTTATCCTTGCTGCTACAACAAGATATGTTTTTAATCACGTATTGAGCAATGTGCCCGAGTCCTCTACATACGTGCTGAGTCCTATACATGGTATAATGCGGCTTCCCACAGTAACTCCAGAACAGCCCTGTACGAACTCCAGGACAGTGGTTGTCTGGGCCCAGGTGAAAGCCTTTGGAAAACAGCAGGTTGAGAACGTGTCTCCTCCATCTTGTCCTCTCTCACCCTTGGCTTGCTTGCAGTGCTGCAGCTTCTGCCTGGCTATCTTTTGAAGGAATCAAACCTGGATGTTTTGTGAAGTTCTGATTCTTTCCCTCATTGCCAGTTCACAAGCATTACAATTATTACAATAAGTATTATTACAATAAGACCTGATTAAGAATAAAGTAAGGCTTGCTACTGCTTTATTTAATACAAATCTTGAAGGATCAGAGGCTATTTCCAGAAAAGTGGGGCTCTTGTGTCTTTACATTTTTAAGCAAACAGTGTGTAATGAGAGTTCTGCTCATGGAAATGTCATTTCAACATGATTAACTCAGAGAGTTAATCTTCCTGCAATTAAAATGTACTGTTGGCTTTTTGAATCCAAAGTAATTTTGCAATTAATAGCATTGACCTCTATACAGGTGCAGGTTAAATGAAGGAGAAAAGTGCCCCAACCAGTGTAAGGAAATGAAAAGAAGCATGGATCCTTTAGAGGGAGAAATGGTAACTCTTGTGCCTGCAGAAACTCATTGGGAAAGTGCTTGGTTTGCAACCCAGGGCAGAAGGCAGGCTGCAGCTCGCAAGGTTAGATGGCTTGTACAGTCACTGGATATTTCAGCCACATGAGGGTCTGGCACTGATCCATCTGCTGAAAGATTTTTACAGATGTGAGCTGAGCAGGACTGTTGTTTTAGGCAGCCAGTGTGAAGCAGGAAATGACCTGTATGGAGCAGGCGGTTAACGAAGAAAGATGCGAGTGAGATGGACCTCTCCGGGACGGCTGAAGGGAATGTTGTTCTGAAAGTTAACTGTATATCCTTCAAGTTTAGCAGATCATCACATCTGGCGTTTGCATATGATACAGCTGAATTCTTGCTAAAACCCTTTGAAAGTTGTCATAAGAGTAACTTTAAGCTGGCTAAGAAAGGCTGGGTGATATCATAGCCTTTTGATGCTACAGAAGTCTTTCTGTTGAGATGGAGATGTGATACGTCTGCATGGATTGTGTTGTACTCAATGGTGTAGGGAAAGTTGCACTGTGATACTGCTAGTCTTTGCCAACTTTTACGAACTCTGAAAATACTATTCCATATGTAGATGTAAATGCTTCAGGACGGAACAGCAAAAATACAATTTGTATGTGTAGCAATTTATATAAAACGGGTCAAATCAGCCTTAAGAAAGGGTAGACTCAATATTAAATTAATCACTACCATTTCAGACATTCTTATTTGTTATTTTATACTGTCAAATACCTAGACGTGGTGGAGGTAAGTTGTGTTAATGAGTGCAATATGCACTTTTTTGATGACTGAAGTGGGCTGTAACACACTTGATAAGCAATAATTAACTAAAGATTCCAATAGATGGAACAAAATCAGCATTCTGACAGAAAGGCAGAGCATAAAAAAAGCAGAGACCAGCATGTTACTGCAAGGGAAGTGTGTGTCTCTATTCAGAGTAAAATAATTTTTGGGAAATGTAGCATAAATGATTAATGTACTAAAAAATGATCCTCTGTAAGGTGATTTATATCATGTTAGAGGTAACCCTAACCTGGATTTCATACTGATGTTCATTGGGTAATGGTCAGGAAGGATTTATATGTCAGACTTGAAATACAAAAGGTGTGTTTCACTTACGCACTTCCTGTGAATGTTTTGAAACATTTGTTTTAAGTCATGTTGAAATAAAAATGCTGTCTTGCTGTAGGCTCTCTTACTGTTTTGCATTTACATCTCAGATAGAGAATCTTCCTTTGATCACTTGACACCAGTAGAAGTCATCTGCTCCAAAACTCGATGAGATGATAGAATCTCTGTCATTGTCTTATTTAGAAAGCAGCAGAGGGACACCTTTCCTTTGTTCATCAATACTTTGGTAGTAAGAAAAGCTACTAGTAGCGAGAGCATCAAGGGCATAAACCCCTTTATCTCACGTGGAGTGCATAAAGCAGTGTCAATTGCTTTAACCAACAGACTTGCTGAGTTTGCTGGTCTGACAGTCTTCAGTGAGATCCTTGCACATTATCTCATGTTGCAGCATTTAAGCTGAACTAACTGTACAACTGTCATATCAATTTTGGTTTCCTTTTCCTTACAGAAGAGAGACGTGATCTAAGCTAAAAATCCTATTTAGAAATATATTCAGAAGTTCAGAATACTGATTTGCGAAACGAGGAGGCTAACCAACTGATTTCCTGTCAAGCAGGTAGCAAGTTTTATGCCTTTTGATTCAGTAATCCAAAGCAAACAAGATATGTGTTAATAGATTTAGCAAATGTACCTTTAGCAGTCGGCCACACTCTCTGTACCAGCTTTATGGGTGCTCACAGACTTCATCAACTGCTTTTCTAGACAACCTCACATGCTGCTTGCTCCTGCTGCAGGGTTTCACTTGGCTGAGGAGTGTCTATCTGATCACTAGCTGTGTGTCCCAGTTAGGGGTTTTTTTGTTGCTGGGCCTTTGTTCCTGAATCTAATTTTTTTTGCTAGATATAAGGGCCCCACAAGGTCAAGATCTGCACAACATGGTGGCAGCTGCCAGAGCTTGGCTTGTTGTCAGTGCTCTTACCTACACTGTGTATTTTCAGAATAATGGCAGTCGGTTAGTTGTAGATATGTCCTGTTAACTAGTTCGAGGAAACGCATCCTTTGTGGCTTTAACTCAGAAACCATAATAGTAAGTTTTCTCTTTTACGAGCCCTGTAGAACAGCCCTGTGAAGACAGCAATAAATTAAGCTTTGTTAGCTTACAATTTACTTTTATGAGCTACTTATTTTATTAACTTATTTTATGCATTTACTGCAGGAAAAATGTTGTGGCCCAATGCGTTATGAGCAATTTAAACAGTATTGTTAACCCATAATTGTTAAGTGGTCTGAATTCATCGAGGTCCTTTCTTGGATGAAATGTGTGGTTGGGTTGGATTTTTTTGGTTGTTGTTTGAGGATTTTTCTTTTTCTGTACACATTTTCAGATGAGACTTGCTCTTAATTCTTATAAGTGACTGGAGCCTATGGCAGCATTTTTTTTCCAACTGTATGAAAGACTTAACACATTTGTGTCTTCCGTATCTTATGTGAGTCTATCTACACCAAGGGGCCCTGTTTGTCACCATAGTTTCATATCTCTGAAGTTCAAAGGAAAATGCAGTTAATCAAACCCTAGACCCCTGACTTTGCTGTGTTTGATTTCCATCAGTATTCATGGCTGTGTCATTTCAGTGGCATAGTGTTTCTTGCAGCTATTGAGTATTTCCCCAGTATTCAGTAACCACAATGCCAGTGAAGGTCAGCAGACGAGCTTTCCCTTGAGTTCCCTAAATCGGTAAAACAAATAAGGGAAAGAGTTTTTCTCACTGGAATTGGAACTTGCAAGAATACACTGAATTATTTATACCTTATTTTATAACCTTAATTATGGTTTTTGCCTTTTATTACTTTTTATTGAGATATTCATGGTTACGGTTTTGTAGATACAGGCAAATTGGTTTAAGAAGCCAGAAGTCAGTGCCATCTTGGGCAGCAAGGCTTATAGCCCCGTGGTTGGGATACAGTAACGGGACTTAGTTGTCGGGCTAGATTTAAACGACAGACTCCCTGTGTATTTTCAGTTTTCTCCTAAATATTATAGAAGATTCTTAGAGTTACAAAATGGTGCAAAATCCAACGTGAGCACTTTAAAAAAACTGCTACTGAGCTCAAAAATATAATACTCAAATAAGCGTACATAGAAACATATCTTTTTCTGATTCCAAAATCTGTCCCTTGTGTTTGCAGTTTTATTTTTACTGTTTTTAGTCATGTGTACCTTCCTCTCTGGACTAAAGGTTTTGTGCTCAGGAACTTATGATTCAGTCTTCTGAATTTTCTTCTAATGTGTCATTCCACATATGCATAACAGCACATCTGAAATTCCTGGAGTGATTGGAGGGTTAAGCCATGGTCCACATAAACAAACACGCTGCCTCTTCAGTCTCATGGCTATAAGTAATTTTGTCAGTTGTCTTATCTGCTATCTGAACTCACTTGCTCTTTATAGCACATGTTGCCAGAACAAGGGCTGATATTCATGACCAGAAATTGAAGCTGACAGAGTTTGTAAAGAAGCAGCAACACAAACCAGGATAAGCCGTTATAATTTGCTGTATTTGTCAATACTGCATTTGAAAGAAATATTTTGCAGCCTGGTGACATGGATGATAAATGACTGTTTGCTGCGTTGTACCACATAATCTTGATGAACTGACGCGTCATTGGGAATTTGTATCCTTGGGGCAAGCTGCTAAAGAAAACAAAGTTGTTGAATGAAAGTGCTGTAGACAGTCAAGTCTTTTCATATGTAATTTGGAGGTGTTCTAAAAGTGCTGACAAAACCCAAATGATAAAGTGACTGCTGTGTCTCAGTATTTGCGTTCGATGGGTGTGTCTAGAAAGAGTTATTTCCAAGAGTGTCTGAAGGTGGGACTAATTACTGCTGTTCTGCTAACTGATTGCATCATGGAAAAGCTGATAGGAATTCACAGCCAAGTCATTTGAAGTCATTACTGCGTGCAGGAGATAACCTATATTAAGAAACTGCAATGAGCACAGTGCTGTTGGAACCCAGCGACAGTCCACCTGATCTTCTGGCTCCTCTTTTGCAATGAGACATACCTGCTGTAAGGTTGCTTTTGTTGGCATGTGTTAGCAGGTTTTGATTGTTGGTGTGTGGTGTTTGTTTTGTGTTTTTTTTAGTGCATCAATTTTGTTCATTAATATTTTTATTGATATTGTCAGAATTACTGTAATTCTGGTATTGCCAGGAACACCATCATCTGTAGAAGTATCTAGGTTAATTTAATATGCTTACTGATACTTGGAAAAAACCAACTTGGTTTATTAAGCAAATCCCTCAATATTTAAGCAGAACAGATTTTTCTGGAGTTACTGACATTGGCTTTCAAGTCCACAGCAACTTGAAAGTTTTCTACTTATGCTGGGAAGATGTTAGTAGACAGATCTTTTGGAGGAGGCTAAGGATGTGTTCCTCAGGGTGGCAGAGGGAGTTTGTCTTCTGCTGTGGCTACCAGCTCTGAAGGTTAGCCTGAGATAGTGTAAGTGGCTAAAGATTCAAATTTGTGTTGCTGGTATGATGCTTTGAGAAAAGCAGTCCTTTCTCTGTTGTGAAGAATATTTTCTATAAACTTTAAAACTGAATCAAAAACTGGAGAGAATGTTAATTGCATCAGAGGGAATCTGAAAGCCTTTTTTTCCTGTATTCTGATTCAGTAAAGGTATAAGGGGGTTGACTAGAGATTTTATGAGTTCTCCCCATATCTCTAGCTGATTAGCTCTTTGAAACACAGGGTCAAAACCTGCCTGTGGCTACTTTTTTCTCCTTCTTTGCAATGCCTCCCACAGTACTTCAGAACATGCAGTCCCCATTTAAAAATAAAAAAAATTCCTTGCTTGTGGTTGGTCATGAAACCATTGAACCTGTGCGTCTTTGTTTCATGAGCATACTGAGCACCTTCTCTTCTCAAAAAGGACAGACTCAGTCTGTCCTCTTGACTTCAGCTTTTACCAGAAGAATACATTAATAGAAAGCTGATGTTTTTACTGTAGGAAACACTGGAGCACACAAACCTTTAATAATGTTAGCACTTTCCGGGATAATAAATATATTAACACTTTTTCATTGTCGATAACAAAACATACCTGCTCGGGCACATCGCAGCCTCTGAGCCCTAGAGCGCGTTTCCTGCAGGATTAAGTATATTGAGTGTGGAGACACATTGGTAGCCACTATTTTTTCCATCAAGTGTGTGTGTCTGCTTTCTCTTTCTTCCTTCATATTTCATTGGGATAAAGACAAAAAACTGTTGTCAAAAATTTGAGGAAGGTTAAGGGTACTAAAAGCCAACAACTTCTCTCTGTAAAAACTTTCACAAGCTTCTTCACTGTTGTGTCATGTATGCCTGCTTCATGTGAATGAATCTACTGAAACAAGATTTCCCACATAGGAAAGCTGTGCTTGTTTGGGTTACTTATTAAAATGTCTGAGAACTCTCTGCATGCAACTTTGTCATGGTTTTTCATGATAGAGCATAACTTGGTGGAAGTGAATTTGCATCTTTTTATGTCTTTGTGCAGCAGTTGCTGAACTTCAGAGTAGTGGGTGCCTTTCTATAAGAAGCAGCTGTAATAGTTTGTGAAATTAGGAATATTTTTCTTAATTATTAAGGTTGTCTGATTTTCATTAACTAAGACCGAATTGGGGGGGGGGGGGGNNNCGAAAGGGGGGGGGAGGGGGGGGGGAGTAGCCTTACATGCTTAAAACAAAGGAAAAGCTCTTACTACTTACTGTAATTTATTGGAACTGAAGTCATAGTTAACGCTGATGGGATGGGTAGTCTTCAAATGAAGAGCAAAAAGGTGGTTTCAGCTGAAGGTTGCAATTCAGATATAAGCCAAATTACAGGGGAAAAAAGGTCGGAGCACAATGAGATAGGTCATCAGCATAGGCGAGATATCTAAATTCTTTTGGAATTTTTTTTTGGGGGGATTGTTTGTTTGTTTGTTTTTTAAAGGTGGTCTACTATTACAAAAGAGTTTTAAAGAGGGATTTAAAGAAAAAACCTAACTGCAGTGGGACTGAAGAACCTCTTCTGATGCAAAAAGAGAAGATAAAGCACGTCATCGATTTGGAAATACAGCACACAGGGAAATGAGACTGATGTCATGTTAGTTACGGACATCATCTTTGATGCAAAACAAATCTTTGCAAGAAAAGGTAGTTCACAAAGCCAAAGGAACAGGCTTGGAAAGTTATGTTTATTCATGTTCTGAGTGGACATAAGCAGGGAAAGGTTGAAATTACTGCTCTGTCATTGTCTTTTCCCTCCTCCCTGCCCCGGCCTTTGGCAGCACACAGGATGTGGGTTTTGGCTGAAAGGGGATGAATGGGAAGGAAAGACAAAAAAGAGGATGGGAAGGGAGAGGAATATGTTAAACAAAATGTGAAGAAGATAGGTAAGAATTTGTTACAAGTATTTGGGGGGGGGAGGGGAAGTTATGCGGGAAAAGTAGAGAAAAAGAGTCAAGGCACTTCACATATGTGTGCTGTAAATGAAAGGCTGGAATAGTATATGGAAATGTGCTGTAAATGGAAGAAAGCAGGTGAGAGAGCGAGTGCCTTGAGTTTCATATGAAAAGAGTGAGAGTGAGGCCAGAGCTCCCGTAGGAGGAGAGTCTGCGCTCGTTTTGGCATACACTTGTTGACGCTTCCAGAGTTGTAAGAGCTTGTGCTCTTGCACACTGGCTTTGAGGCAATAAAACTTTTTTGTTTATACCTTTTAAATACTGAAGTCCAGAAGGTGTAATAAATTTTTAAAACTTTGCAGCTTCAAAATGAAGCTCACAAATATGCGCAGATTTTAATTTTTAATTTTTTTTATTATCTGGCAACTCTTTACAGGTATAGAACCCGTCTTTTCCTATCATTTATCTTTCATCACCTGATAACGTAGCTTTGCATCTTTGACTGTCTGAGACTTGCAAGAATCGTTGCCAGAATCACGTTGCTCCTTCCTGTTTGGATCCATTTAAAGGATTTCTTCTAGCTCCTTGGAATCGCATGACTGGAATATAATTAGTGATGTTTAACATTCACCTGTCCTGTAAAGACTCCTCAAGCTTATCATGTGATTGAACAAATTGTCTTTTCCCTTCTCTAGTCAGAAGATGGTGGCTGAGATGTAACCAAATCACAGGCTTTCTCCTAACTGGAGTAAGCACTTGTTCTGAAGCACGATCCTATGTCGTCATTAGGCTTACATACAGGGCAGCTGAAGCAATCCATGAGGTCAGGCTGGTTGGGTTTCTGTTGGGTGTTATTGTTTGTTATTGTGTTTTTGTTTGTTTTTTTTTTTTTTTGTTCTTAGTAGCACCATTAGATATGGATCTAGAAATGGGGTGGAAGAAGTGGAGGAATGCATTTCTAACAGGAGAAAACGAATGCAACCTGAACAAAATCTCAGAGATGCTATCTCCCACCCACATATGGTACAATTAGTAGTCTATTTAAGCACCTAGTTATTCTGCAGAGTAATTGATTTTTCTGATAGAGATTGGTGAAGAGAAGTGTGAATCGCTAGTCATGCAATCAAATTAACCTTCAGGGGTTTGGGGTTTTTTTGCTGAGTTACAGTTTCCATCCTCAAGGCAGTATAGAGTGCTTGTGATAAAACATCCAGTCCTTCCCTGTTCTTCTTGTTAGTACTTGGGAAATCTGTTCACCTTGCTTTAAACTGAAATTAACTGTAAACTTACAGGATTTTTTTTTTTTTACTAGTGTTAGCAAACACTAAACATGCAGAAAATTCAAATCAGTACCTGATGTGCAACAAGAGCTTTCAGTGGGCTTAGTTCCTTTAGGTTAAGCGGGCACATCCAGAGGTGTATTTGTGTGAGCAGTAGTATATAGATGTGGGGTCTATAAAACAGACACATGATGATGTGCTGGGCTCTCACTGAAAGTGGCAGCTGCTGTTTTAAGGGTCAGGTCATTTGATTGTCTTGGTTGTCTTCACAGAGGTGTGGAGGTGAAGTACTACTTCTCATCTCCAGTGTGAATTAACGACTCTTTGGGATTTTCCAGTTCCACTGTTCAGGTGAACTATCCCAGACATGGGACTTAGGTTGTTCCAAACCTGAACCAGATTCCGTGGTAATCCATAATGGTTTAAAAAGTCCACCCGTTGGTTTGAAAGAAACTTGAAGTATCATTAGGAGAAGAATAGTCTGCTGCTTAGAAATAAAGACAAAAGGTGCTATAGCCAAAAAAGCTCAGAGGAAAAATACTGTCTTGATCCATTTACTTTATTTGCTGTTACTTCTCATGTCATGTGTTTCACCATTTCCCCTGTAGTCAGACAGCTTCCTCTACTGTTTGCAGAATAAACATTTCTGCTTCCTATTGATCTGTAAAAGACCTATGCTATCACTTTTTTCTTTCTTTCTTTTTTCCTTTTTTTTAAAGAATGACAAGAAGGCTGAGAGACAGAAGCATCATTTGAAGCCACCTGACACAGAACCCCTGCAGAATCCTTCTTGATTACTAATCCTTTAAGACAAAGATCATGCTTACTCTGAAACTTGTGCAACAAGTTAAAAAAAAATAAAATCAGAACTATTTATTTTTCTAAATTGTTTTGAAACTTCTGTTATACCATATAGTGGCTGTTGTCAGAGACTCTTCTACAGCCTTTCTAGCAGGACATCGAACATCCCCCACTTTGTGTTGTGCTTTTTTGTCACAGCCACAGGATTATCACATTGGTTAGCATTGCTATGCTTCTGACTCCTTTTCTTTGTACTTCCCCACCCTCTCTGGAATTTGTACCAGATAATACCTTTGCTTGATATGGGTGTCTCTCCCTTTATACTTCCAGTTGATAGCGAGCAGTCTATTTTGAGGTTTGAGGCAGGATTTCAAATATTTTTCCTCAAAAGCTGTCTGAGTGTCATGCTTCTATGTTTTAGAGTTCCCTCTTCCTTACTGAGTTTGCTGTTCTCAGTCTCAAATATACTTTGAGGATAACTTTAGAAATGCTGACTTCCAGTTCATAATCTTTTCTTCACACGAATTCTTCTTCTGTGCTTGACAATGTTTTCTTTCAGCCTTTGAATATTCCTAAATAAATACCTATTGCCTCGTAAAGTTCACTAATTCATTTTCAATCCTCATTTTTCTTAAGAATAATAGTAATTTTTACCTCTGTCGTCTCTATGTTCATTTTTTCAGCCCTTTTTAAAAAATACTTTTCACTGTAACCTGTATTGTTATTTAGTTATTAGCTTATTTAGTTATCCTTAGTCATTTAGAAACTGTTCCTTTAGTTTTAGTCTGTGTTATAACTTTAAGAGAAGGACAAAGGAAGAAGTAACCTTCCTCAAATGCACTTTTCTTTAGGTAAGCATGTTTTTGAGCACTAGAATATGTAAATATGCATCATCTCCAGTACTTCAGTCTTTGTTTCTGCCCTAATCAGATAGTCAGATGCTGGGTGGTCTGGGTGTAGAAATCACTTCTGTTTCTGAGGGCAAGTGCCAGAAGTCATTACATTCAGGAGCATAGGTTCGACCCAGTTTCATGGGGGAAAATGTCATAGGCAGTTTAGTGGATTTCTCTTTCATTTTAGTTTAAGTATAATAGCTCAAATCTCAGTTCAACCTGAACAGGACAGAAATTGTTACTTTAAATTACATAGCTTTTCTTGAGAGCTTTCGGAAAAAAAAAATCCTGGAGTGCTTGGGGCTTTAGCTAGAAACCTCTTTTCCATGGTACACTGGTTGGATATTATCAGAAAGGCCTATTTGTTTTATTTTGTTTGTACGTATATGTGTGTTCAGACTTAATTAACTTACACCTCAGTATAAGAACAAAAGAAGAAAACGTAATTTTCTTTGATATCATCAAAATCAAATAGCTCTTGCAGCAAATGAAACGTGATTACTCAAATGTCTTTAATCCATAGTTTTTGCTACGACTTGTTTTAGCTTTATGATGTAGATCTAAGCTGGTCTCTTGTTCTTCCACTGTTGGATGCTGACACTTGTCTGTATTTTGCTTAGACTTAATGAATTTAGCAATCCAGAAATGCCTTTTGTCTCTTTTTATCCCTTGAACCTCCTTTATGCTGCTACTCCCAGGAAGAAGAGCTGTGATTGTGCAGTAATGTTTAGAGATTCAAGTCTCCACGTTCTTCATGTTCACCAGATCTTATTCCTCGTGCTTTAAAGATAAATGGTTTTAACTTACAAACGTTGATTCTGGTGGTTTTAAGGGTAAAGCTGGGCAACTACAGGATGATAGATGCTGTGCTTAAACTTGTGCACTGTTGCTCTTTTCATATGTTAAATATTGCATTAAATTGAAATGTATTTACTGCTTCTTGTGGTGGTTCTTTTAATTGGTGAAATACACAATGGATATTTAGCATTTTGAAAATGAAGGTAATTAAAAATTATCACTGGAGCAGCATTAAAAAGTCTGAAAAGCAAACAACAACAAAACAAACCCACCCCTCGCCTTTTACCTAAAGATGCATGTGTATGCACCTCCGAGGGCTGACTTCTGCCAGGGTGGGCTGCGTCTCTAAAGGTACCAAAGGCACAGATGTGGACCTGCTGAGCTCCAGGGCCTGTCTCCACTCACCTGAACTGCCTGAAGCTCTGCCACTCCATGCTCGGGACTGCTGCCCTATCCACGTCTCCCTTAAGGTCTGTGGATAATGTGGGGTGAGGAAAGTGCTTTGTGAAGGAAATCTTTGGTTTATATTTGTGTAACACAAGCCTCTTGCTGCTCTGTAGGATGGGATGCCTCTAAGGTGGTCAGTTCCTTCTTGCTTCAAGCCAAGAAGGATACACTTGGGCTTAGGGAAGTACATGTGCGTTTATTAAAATGCATCAAGATTTATTTTTAATTTGAGCCCATGTTACAGTATCTTAAACTGTAGGCTGGAAATAGTGAAACTTTCAGTTAAATTTTTTTATAGAACTTAAGAATTGAATATCTTCAAATAGCTGTGTAGTGTAAATCCCTATGTCCTTTGTCTACTTTGGATGTTGCGTTTAGATATGCTTCAATCTCTTCTACAGTCTTCTTTTTTTGAAAATGTCGTTGTTTCCCATCTGGAAGAGATAAGCACTTTCAATTCAGAGGAGAAAAAAGAAAAGGGCAGAAAGGCAGATAGTCGTCCTGGCTGTCATCTTGCTGACAAAGGAGGACAGTGGTGGAGTTGGCAAATCTAGCGTCTGGTTCTGGGTAGGTAATTGAGTGCAAAAGTCAAATTGGAGTCTCTTAATGAAATTTTCTTGAGAAATCCTTTGCTGTCTCAGCTTCTACTTTAGTATTTTTATAAGCAGTTTTCTGCCTCTAGATTTCAAATTCAGTTTGCCATCTCAGGCTTTAAAACCTGAACGTGCAGCATGTGTCACTTCATTTTGCAACTGAATACACTAAAATGAACAGGCTGACAATTAAAATTTTTCAAAGTTTAATTCAAATATAAAAAGATCATTGAAGAAAAGCAGCAGAAACAAAACAGCATTCATTTTCCCATGTCTAGTGCAACACTTTTAACAGCAAAACCATGATTGTGCAATTGTGCAAGTAATCCGTTAGAGGGCAATCTAATATTGCTCTGTCTGGAAAGAAAGCATCAATGAGGAGAGGGAGCAGTGGATAGATGACAGGTACAAGTTTGATAAGGTTGAACTTAGTTTTCTTAGTTTCTAATTAAGCTGTTTTAATTGCAGAATGTTTGTTAGCTCAGTAGTAGAAGGAGGAAAACGATTTGTTCTTGTTATGACATTTGAGTAAGTATAATGGATTTGCGTATTATAATAGAACATCCTTAAAATCTGCCTAGTTTAGAGAAGTGGCAAAAGGATTTGGAAGAGCAAATTCCATCTTCTCTTTCTAAAGTTTACTTACCATCTGGCTATGGTCAAATTGCTCAGGCGAGAATTTTGTAACCTTTTTGAGAAAAAGCTAAGTGTGTAAATCCTCTTTAAATAAGTAACTTAAGGCAAAAATTCTATTGAGATCAGAGTGCTTAATATGTTTTTTTAAGAACTCAGACACTTAATACCTTTATTCTCTCAGATTTTAGAAAGGTAGTAAATCATAAAACCTCAGAGTGATGTTTCCAATTTTAACATTTAAAATATTATTATCCCGTAAACATACTGCTATAGATGTAGTGTCACTGCCTGCACTGTGGAAGGAAATGGTTTGTAAACTTCATATGTCTTGATCTTTCTGCAGTCTCCTGATAACTGCTGGAAGTGTGAGAAGGTGTGCCAGCAAAAACACTGCTTTGTATTTTCTCTATTTCTTAAGCACGTGTTAGCAACCGCTGCTGAAAAGAGAACGCTGACTTGGCGCAGCTTTTTGTTTGACATGATGTGGTGCCTCTTATGCTGAGATGGGCTAAACAAACTTAATATTTTATTAGGGATCCGTATTTTTGTTGCCTGATAGTTAGGAAAGTGATTTACTTAATTGAAGTCAGTGGATTGTGAAGGTTCCTGTATAGGGTTCAAAAGTGCAAGTGTGATTACCAGACTTCAAAGGCAGTTCTGGAGAAGTTTTAGGTTGATAAAGTTCCTAAATGTGAATGTGAATATATAAAGTGATTTGCAAGGCATCCATTAGGATGGAGCAGGCCACGGAGAAAGTATGGCACTCGCAGTGGTGTACCGATCAATGATAATTGTATCATTTCATATTTCAGGATAACCTTTTATATTGTAAAGTAATACAGAGATAGTCAACTCATGCATTATGCTTCAATGCATTGTTTTCCGTTTGGAAATTCAGCAAAAATAATCTTAACTACATTTACAGATTTAAATCTTTATTATTAATTTTTCCCTTGCAAATATGGAGCAAGCTGGTAGTACTTATCAATATTACTGTAAGATGAAATGCAGTATAATATGTTCGTTTCTGTAGCAAGCAGTGCTTATTCCCTGTGGAGTGAGACTGCAGAGCTGCTGTATTTTACTCTGAAGTACTGAAATGGAGCTAGGGCATCCATCCAAAACCCATGCTTGAATGATCCAGTCTTATTAATTGTGCACAGATGAGGAACTCTGGCTTTCCTTTTTTCTTTTTTTTTTCTTTTTTAGAGTCTTTTTTTTTTTTTTTCCAGAGCTGCTCAGAGACAGCATATATAAATAGTCCTAAAGCTATTCACTCTCTCATCAGTGCTATTTTTACCAGTGGCCTCTGGTTAGTGCTGGTTCCATTTGGAAAACGTTTGCATGTGTTTCCCAGAGGGTCTACACACTCTGGAGAAGAACACATAGCTCTAGTGTTGCCTTGTAAATATGGCAAATATCACACCTAAAGGTAAAAGGTGCTTTTATTCTTAATCTCCCCACCCCCTTCCTTTGCAGAACTGATGCACAGGAGTGTTTTCTCCAGTCTGGCAAAGTGCTCTAAACTGCAGATGCACCTGCTGTGTTTGACAGCATCACATGCCTTTGCTTCCTAGAGATTTGGGAGAGGGACCGGTCCCTTGGGAGTTCAGAGCACATGTGGGAGAGCAGAGCTCTAATTCTCAGGGTGGACTGTCCCCTGCAAAGAGTGTATTCTTTTGGAGCACAGGAAAAAAAAATCTATTTTGAGCATTCAGTTGACTGTTCGCAAATGACCCATGTAACAGAACTTTGCCTTAGATTTTTCTTTACCTAGAGGCTTTTCAAGAGGTGTGACTAGCTAGTTTTTTATGTGATGCCCAGACTCTCATCTTAACAAGATAAAGAACAATAATAACCTACTTGTCTTTTACAGTGGAAAATGATGCTGTTGGTCAGCTGTCAGGGGTTTCTAGTATGATTGATGAGCCAGGTTTAAGTAACTGAAAGTTAAAATCTACTTTGCATGTCAGTCTTTTTTTTTTTTTT
>VXBO01006695.1:423003-446868 GCA_013400135.1 Rhinoptilus africanus
TTTTTTTACGACCCTTTTTCATTTTCATGAGCTCAGGTAATACTTAGTTGTGAGCAGTATTTAAAGGCTGCTGGTGACATTGAACTTGGCGGAGCACAAGGCTGCTCCCACCGCTGCTTGCCTTGAGTGAGGCTCCAGCACTTTCTTCTGATAGAAATCAGAGAGAAGCACAGGTAGAGCGAACTCACAACCCAGAACCTGCAGTTTGCTCAGCTATTTCACTGTAATTCACTAGTTAGTGATTACTCGGTGAGAGAGATAATATCATGAGATATCAAGAAGGAACTATATATTCATTGCATATCATGTTACCTGTGCCATATGTTCTGGTCTGAAATAATTCAAAGTGGGTGGCCTCTTTAGCGTGCTACTGGGGCCACCCCTGGGAATGGTTTTCTGAAAAAGTTACTTTCCCAGCTCATGAGGAACTGGAGGTGAAATCTGTGGGTGAATGACTGGCTCAGGCGCCGACTGGATTGATTGTGCTGGCATAGATGGTTATCATGTTTAATTGTTTTAGATGGCTATGATGGTAATCGTTGCTTACAAGTCTTGGGAAAAAAAGTAATTATAAAATATAAAATCAAAGCTACATCATACAGGAAACAGCCGAGTTCTCACAGAAGAACACCTCCAGCTTACTATTTAAAGTAAAAAAAAGTGTAATGCATACATCAGACTTTTTTCTTTTCATTCAATTCTTCCCCACCCTTTTTTCCTCGAAACAACTGAGGGCGGGGGGAGAAAAGGCTATTCTTGTGAAATGCTCTTATGCTTGCTAAGTTTAGCAAGCCTGATTTTCCACCCCTTCCCCTCTCCTGGGGGTTATGGAGTGGGAAAATGCAAATTTGACAATTGAGTAGTTTCTATGAAGAGTTCCCTGTTACACCATTGCTTTGCTTGGAGTTTTCCACTGATGCCAAAATTGGAAAATGCATGGGGAAGGGTGCGGTTGTTCAGGTTCCTGGTCTACAATAAAACAAATTGAGTGTGCAACAAATGGTGACAATCTAACTAAAAGATAAGTCAATACCTGTGACAGTCTACAGTAGAGACTTTGTCGATGCAGTAGGAGGCAGAAGACACCATGCTTCTCTAATACCGAGACATCAATTTCATAGGCATGCTTTTTACCTTCTTTTTGATGATTGAAAGTCATTAAAATGACTCAGGGTAATGTTTTTAGGCTTCTAACTGTTTAATGATTATACCCCTTTGGTAATTTGTTGATGTGAAAACGTATCTCCCTGGTGACATTGGTAAGGTGGATACTTAATCTAAATTTTCAAGTGGTTATGACCAATGTGTTGATGTTTAAAGCAGAGCTACTGCATACTCATCACCTACAACAGTGAAGGGAGGCTATGACTACCAAAACTTGTTGCTATACATTGCTGTCTTCTGCAAGACATATTGCAGTTGTTGAGATCAAGGGGTGCAACTCTTGGAGATCTTCTGAAAATTGTACAATTCAAGGACTACAGAAGTTAATAATGTTAATGCGGGCCATGTGGTCTTTGTCTACGTCAAGTAATTTTCATTAGCATTTCCATTGTAATTGAAAGACAAAACAAAGGAAGTGCTTTTTGCCTTTTGAGAATGGCTTCATGAGGGGAAGTGCCACTTAAAGGGTTTCTTGAAGGACCTACAGCAGAGGTTGGTGGCAGTTGAGGCTTGTGGACAGCCCAGTCTTTGCTTCTGAACATGCTCTTTCTTTTGCATGTGCTGCTAGCTGGACATACATGATATTCTGCATGCCCTCTGGGAAGCCTGGGCTAGTAGTGCACGTCTCCTCCCGTGAAACCTCAGAGCTAGGTAATGCACATCATAAAACCTTTGGTTCTAAAATGATCTGTATCTTTGGCAACTGAAGGAAGAAAGAGAATGACTTGAATGTTTTTTTCTTGTTTTGAAACCTACTCAGTTCAGGCTTTTAGTTCTTGTTTCTGTAGGTCTGTGTTGCCCCTGCTTTCCTATGTCTGGGCAGGTGTGTGAGTGGAATGAGTGCAACTCATCATCTGGCATTTTGTGCACTTTTTTTTTTTTAAAGCCAGTTGCTCAGTGATTGTAGTGTACTGCAGGTGAACAGTAAGCAGGGCAGAGAAAAAAATATGTAAACATGTCTTAATATATGACTAGATAGCTGAATACCAAGATTCTAGAAGAGATTTTTGTCCTTTTTTCTTTCCTTTTTTTTCCCCCTTTTCCTTGAATGGCTTAAAATGCTCCCACTTTTTCACTGTTTGGAGCTTCTATTTTTTTTTTTTTTTTNTTTTTTTTTTTTTTTTGAGAAATCTGTGTTTCAAGAAATCTGGTTGGTAAGATGTAATGACATAAAGACTTCTTTAAAATTGACTTTTTACTGTTTGTCAAGTCAGTAGCATTTAGCTATTAGCTTTTCTTATAAATAATTCATTCATGTTAACATTCAGCTGTATACAGCAATATGCTAATTCCTATATCATTTGCATCCGCATATCCAAAGGATGGCAAGATGCAGATTAAAATGAAGGATTCCAAACATACATTATAGTCTGTGTTGACACAAGCTATTAACTGCATTATTAAGAGCAATGCAGCAGTACTGATGGAGGTTACCTAACGTTACTTTGCCATTTCCAATGAAATTCTAGGTCACCCTATCCTCTGGGTACTGCAGAGAAAAGCGTATATTTAGACAGATCAAGCCAGTGGAGCACAGAGTATATGAAAAACATGGTTATATATAACTGGTTCTTTCTCAATGGGTGATAGGAAAATTGCCAAGCTTCCAGGCAGTTTACTCTGTGGCTTGTGTTTTAGTTTTTTCAGTTGAATAAATTAATGAGTGGTCAGCCTTTTTCTCAGATGTATTTCTGTCATCCTGTTTGGCATGTTTTTGATATCTTACAGAGCCACAATGAATGTTTGTGATACACAAGTCTGTAGAAGTTAATAATTACCATTAATGAATAATATTAAAGACCTTTTCTCTGAAATATGTTGAATGTCATTCTCTCCTGCTTCCATGGTAACAAATAGAAACTATAGTGAATCTTTTAAGCCTTTGCTTCAGACAGTGGTTACAATTCAATAATAATTCAATTTAAAAAATGGGAACTCTGGCAATCCTGCAGTAACATTTACTTAATTGGCTCTTAGGTACAGCCACCACTAAAAAAGCTGGAACATTATAAATGACTTCACTGTGCTTCTAAATAATTTGTTTCTCCTCTCTCAAAAATGTAAAGGTTTTTCAACCTGTTTTTTTGATTTTATTTATGCCATGCCAATTAGAGCCCTACCCTTTTGGCCCTTTGCCTCCTTTTTCTCATTCCAAACCAGCATCTGTTTTTTCACATTCCCCTAGTTTGACTACAAATGCCAATCAGCTGTGATTGAGCCAGTTTACAGTCTGCAGCCTGGAACCCAGATCTTTGCTCACCTACGTTTGTTGTTGTGATTAAACAAGCATAAATCAGGGGCGACGCACTCATGGTTGCAGCTGGAATGCAGGTTGTGGCTGAAGATGTGGAAGGGGTAGGCTGGGTGGGCTTTGCTGTCTCCTCTCCAGTTGCATTGGAAACAAATGGAGATAAAGCACGTACTCTGAGCCAAGTTTTGCAGGCTAATACATCAGATGAGTGTAAGTGAAGTTCATATAGCTAAGAAGAAATAGAAGTACATTTGAAAGGATATTTTAGGAACTTGATCACCTGTTTTTCCAATTTTGCAGCATACTGTGGAAGGTTGAGGTTGAGTTCTGAAATTAGTTCTGTTAAAACGTTAAGGTATATAATGGTGGGACAAACCCATAGGATATGGGATGTAATCTGATTTTTTTTTTTTGAGAGGCTCCGCTGGGCTTACTTTTCCTCTCGTGACTGATATTAAACATGGATTGATTGAATACTTATGGCAACATTGTTCCAGGGTTTTGTAGGCTGAAGGTCATCTTAGACTAAAGACTTACATGCATTATGATTTTTACAGCAGAGCTTTGTCTGTATGGCTCTTCTAGCTAAGAATTTAAGCTCATTATTTTGCAGTAAGATTGTTTGCTTCCTGATTTACAATGAATGCTATTAGTAGTCTGTTCTTTTTTAATGAATATAATCAGGCTGAAGACACATGAAACACAATTGACAAATGCCATGTATTGATTTTAAGCCTGGCCTGATTGACGTACCAGAAGAATAACCAACTTGCCAATAATAGGCTATTTGTCTAGCAAAAGAAGTGTTAAATCTTGGTGACTGAAATTGCTTTAAGGGGTCACTGCTCTAAGTGCCTCTTAAAGCAGATCACTTACAAAAATCTATGCATCTCCTTATCACATATATGCACATCTGTAAACCTATAAGGGAACTGGTATAACACATGGAATAGGAGCAAGTGTAGAAGAAACCATATGTCAGTCATAAAACCCTGAAATTATCACTAGGTTTCCAAGAACACCATGCTCTTGGAAATAATTATTTCATCACTTCCAGTATTGAAAATTCATTTGATACCAAAAAAAAAAAAGTTTTACATTAGTCTCAGATGAGGTGTTTCTACAAATTGTGTTTCTTCTAATGTACTGAAATAGTATTTACATAGTTGTTTCTAGGATGATGGTCTGTGCTTTGCTCACTCAGAAACCCTGCTGGCTGGGAGGGTTAATGAATTTGGGGTCTTCTGAAACAGCTGAGGGCAGAGGGGGATGCCCACTGGGTGGGCAGGGACAGACACCCCAGGGTGGGCCAAAATGGAGTCCTGGGCCATGGCCAGGATGGGAGGCAGGGCTGGTCAGAACCCTGGTGCCCTTGGGGTATGGACAGAAGTGGAGCCAGCGGTACCTTTGTGGAGATATTCTTACTGCGTGTTAACCCTGTGGATTAACCTTCTTGTACGCTGGAGGTTCATGTATATCCGATGCATTAAAAAGTCTCTGTGGGAAATATGTTGTGCACGGTAGTTCTTGTTTTGATTATTTCTGACTTATCATAAAGGGTCCTGCTTGCAGTTCAAAGGGCAGGAAATTCAGTAATTTAACATCAGTCACTCAGTGGAAGTGTGAGACACCTCTTTTTTTCTTTTCATTTTTTTTAAGTTTCAAGAATGAGTGTGACAAGTTTGTCTTAAGTGGCATGGGCCACCCAAGTGAGCAAAGTTACTATTATTTCCTGATCTGTTTTTATACTGAACATATTTGCAGACTGCATTTCTTCATTGCTTTGAACTTTATCTGTAAAGTTGCTCTCTTTTCCCTATGATGTGTTTTTGTGTATGTGCCTTTTTTTTTTATGGTAACACATTGTTGCCTATTTGCTGGCGGCACTTTGAAGTGTGGTTTGAATTAATGCTGACATAAATGCAGGAGCTTGGGACTTGCACAACTTCAGTGTATTCCTTTTGAAATACATTTAAACTGCTGTCTTGCACTTAGCATTTTGTGTAATATTTAAGCTTGGCATTTCAGCAGCCTGTTTCCTTTCAGCCAGCGAGAGGGAGGCACTCTATGGCTGGATGTGTCACATTAAATGCAAAACTGAACAGAGGATTCAGTGACAATTAGATCAGCAGCTTTCTCTGGACCAGAGACATCATCCCTCATGTCACAGATTGGTAAGGTTGGAAGGGACCTCTGGAGATCATCTAGTCCAACCCCCTGCCAGAGCAGGGCCACCTTAGAGCAGGTTGCACAGGAACCCATCCAGGCGGGTTTTGAGACCCAAATCCCTCAGCCTTTCTTCACAGGAGAGGTGTTCCAGTCCCCTAATCATCTTAGTAGCCCTATGCTGCACCCTCTCCAGCAATTCCTTGTCCCTCTTGAGCTGGGGAGCCCAGAACTGGACACAGTACTCCAGGTGGGGCCTCACCAAGGCAGAGTAGAGGGGGAGGATGACCTCCCTCGACCTGCTGGCCACACTCTTCTTGATGCACCCCAGGATGCCATTGGCCTTCTTGGCCACAAGGGCACATTGCTGGCTCATGGTCATCCTGTTGTCCACCAGGACTCCCAGGTACCTTTCCTCAGAGCTGCTCTCCAGCAGGTCAGCCCCCAACCTGTACTGGTGCAGGGGGTTATTCCTCACCAGGTGGAGCACCCTACACTTGCC
This sequence comes from Rhinoptilus africanus, assembly GCA_013400135.1. Lineage (NCBI taxonomy): Eukaryota > Metazoa > Chordata > Aves > Charadriiformes > Glareolidae > Rhinoptilus > Rhinoptilus africanus. The sequence goes on from VXBO01006695.1 coordinate 429,087, forward strand.
CTTATTGAATTTCATGAGGTTCCTCTCCGCCCAGCTCTCCAGCCTGTCCAGGTCTCTCTGGATGGCGGCACAGCCTTCCGGGGTGTCAGCCACCCCTCCCAGCTTTGTGTCGTCAGCAAACTTGCTGAGGGTGCACTCTATCCCCTCATCCAGGTCATTGATGAATACATTGAACAGGGCTGGGCCCAGTACTGACCCAAGATTCCAGCAGTTGCACTCCGCTCAACAGCTTATTTCCACCAGCTTCAATATTTGAGTCTGCTTTGCCTTTTAAACTCTTGTTGTGTTTAGCTGCACTGAGGAGTAACATTTTTTTTTCCTTTACTTGGCAGCCTTTCTGAGGGGGTATGAAGTACTCACTATGAATAAATGTGTTCATAGCAGATTTGTTAAGTGACTGGGGTTTCTTGGTGTCAGGTTCTTTGTAATGTACTATGCGTATTCATATTATTTCTTCTTGTAGGATTAGATAGTAGTGTGTGTATTTACAGGCACGGCCCGTAATATTTAATGATGCATTTTTTCGAATAGACTATAGTGTTTCAAGAAGTATTAGAAATAACAGGACTGTTTTGACATCATGCCTTCACTGATATAGGCAGAAAGATTTGTGTGCCTTTTGGAGGTTTTTATTAAGTTATAAAGAACCTCTGTATGCTCAGTCAGTCATCTGAGCACTCTGGTGTCACCTTGTTCTTTAAATGGCATGTTGCATTCTTCATTGAGTATAAATAGCGTTCTTGCTGCTGCAATGGGGAAAAGTTTATGTTTGCTTCTTATTTGGTTGTTTTTTCTCTTTGGGTCACCCACATTGCTCCTCATCTTCATCACCTTTCAGGGCAGCAAGGTGGCTTGCCTACATGGAGGAGGACCTCCAGCCACCTCACAGCAGGGACCGCAGTGCTGTAAGACCCATGGACATCCCAGAGCCTTCTCTACCAGGTTATCTTACGGTGGCATGTGTGTTATCTTGCCAGCTAAAAGTTATAGCTGTCTTCAGTGCAGCCTGGAAGCGTCTATTATGAGTTGGCTTGAAGATATGTACACCGGATGAATGCCTTAGCCATCTGGGACTGCACACCTCTAGCTGGGCATCTAGTTGGAGTATGATGCAGTGGCCTTCTGCTGTCTGTGTTGGCTTTGGAGGGCCACAAACTATGAACAAAGCTATTTGAGGTTATTACAGTGGTGCTAAAGACTTTGCAGCCTGGCTGGTAATGGAGTTAGGTAGCTGTAGTGGAGTTGCCTCAGTCCTGACAACACAGGTGATCAAATTTACTGTCTTCAAAGACTTAAGGGTATTTTCTAGTTTTGTTTCCAAGGTTCTTTTATTTTTTTCCCTCCTTTCTCTTCTGTAAAGTTTTCTCAAACTTGTTTCCTTGAAACTTGCTTCACAAGAGTGAAAAGCTTCAGATTCTTGTGAAATCTCCTGAATCCAGCAGCTGTGATTTTAGCTGAAAGAAAACCCACCTACTAACCCCTCAAAATACCAAAACACTTGGAAAAAGATTCTAACAATAAGGAAACTATTGAAAGTTATGAAGTGACAGTTCATCATCAAATCTTTCTAGATTACTGACATAGTGAAATGTTTCTTTTATTATTCAAATAACTGAAAAACTTAATTTTTCAGGAATTAACGTGCTGATGCAGGAATCATAGTGTTGATATTATTAGAAGAAATTATTATGGTGTTATAGGAAACGATGCGTACACCAAAGGAGATCCTGGCAAACAAATATGCCTTCAAAGTATATACAGTACTATTTATTTTAAAAATGACCTGTGTGATGTGCAGAATGACTTGTGCATTTTTCATAACTTTGTTTGGTGTCTTTGGATTTTACAAGTATGTAATTGTGTATGTGATGATAAATGGGTTAAAGAGATGCAGCAAGCCACTGGTTCCCAGCAGATGGCAGGATATCCTAGGCTATCCCATCCAGCCACATATACTGGGTGCAGCCCAGGCTGCCTGGTGTGCATTTATGCTTTTGATGTATTAGTTGATTAATGCAGTATACTTCCAATGTGAGCAGGCGCCTTTAAGGCTGTGGAGTACTCCTGTATGTTGCTTTTATGAAGCTTTCACAAAGATTGACTGCACTTGGGAATATTCTGAGTCAGAAACCTTTGGGTGAGGCATTTGGGAGCAGGTGGTGCCCAGGTCCCTTGGGTGGCGGAATGGTGCTCTGTGCCAGTAGTGGGTGGGTGGTAATAGGCTTCCTGGGCCTGTCTCGGCTGTGCCAAATGGCATGGGATGGTGGTGAGGTGGAGGAGATCCCGCTGCTCGAGATGCTGCAGAGACTTTCAAAGAAACGAAGGTCATTCCGCAGCTCAGGCTGTGGCAGAGGGCTGCAGCCACACTCAGCCCTGGGCAGGCAGCGCTCGTTAAAGGAAATCAATTTAACGATTTAAGCAACTCACTGAGTGCGAGGTACAAATTCCTCTTCATATGGGGAGAGAGCACATTATTTTTAGAAAGACTGTGGAGTGAAAGGTGGATATTAGTTAGGTATTTTAGCCTGCTACTAGGATTTTAAGGCAAACAACCCTTCATCTGCTCCAGAGCCAATTATGTTAATGGTCTCATAGATCTAAAAGCTGTGGCCGTACATCAGGCATAGGCCTCTCGCACAGAATATGTGCGTGCAGATAAAAAGGCACCTTACGCACATTATGTGCATGCCACAGATTAAAGTAGCACACTTTCTCTTGGGTTTGTGCTGTGATCTCACAGTAAATATTGGTAACATATTTTTAAGGAATAAAAATGAAGTAGCAGAAAACTGACTTGCATCTCGTAGTGATAGTATTTGTTTCAAGTTAAAAATAAAACAGAATAGTATAAAGTATAAAGAATAGCAAGATTTAAGCCTTCTAAAAGAGAGCATAGTTTATGCAGAGTGTTGGGGTTTGTAAGAGCTGGTTTGTTTTTTTTTTAAGGTTATAGTTTAGATGATTGTGTTAATCTTTATGTTATGGTATTAACCAATAGTGGAAGAAAAAACAACTGTCATGATATCCTTGTATCTATAGGGCTGTCCCTCTTAACTACATAGGTTCTGTAGAAAGCACTAGAACTGCTAACATCAGGTCAAGGCTCATGTAAAACAATGTAATAATAGGCAAATAGTTTAGCTTATATCTGTCTATCAGTATAGATTCTTTTTTTGTGAATAATTGGATGGGTTCGAGGGCAGGGTGTTGTATTTTAATTTTTTGTAGTATTTTTAGTGAAATGGTTTTAATCAGGACTGATGAGAGGTGTCGGGGGGCTCCTCTGTGTATGCTCATGTTGCCTCCAGCTGAGAGAGGAAGAAATGGGGCACGGCCAGACGGAGAAGCCGAACTAACCATCCTTTCCTTTCAGCCCCACCTGCCTCTCTAGTTGTGTTACTCAGCAGCACCTATATCAGCTCCTGTAGAAATTAACCTCACCTTCATCTAGGAAATTAAATTCATCTGAGGGAGCTACTCTGTTAGCAGAAATCTACCTTTGAAGAGAAAATTGTGGATACCACTTTCTACTTTTGATAGGTTTGTGGGGGTTTTTTTTATCCTTTCTGCTGTTTCATCCCTCAGTGCTCCCCGATTCTGGTAGCACTGACTCTTTCCATAGCCGCCTCCAAATATTAAACCACGACAAATTAAGCATGGATGTGGAACGATAGCTGTGAGTGAGGACGATCTCTGCAGCCCTTTTGTTTCATCTCTGTCGAGGTGAACGTGTCAACAGCTGTCAGCAGTAATGCTTATTCCTCTTACAGCAATGTGATGGATTGATATGTGTACCAAAATATGTTAGAAATTGAAATAAAATATGCATTTTTTCATAATTTATCAGCATTATGATGGCACAAAAAAGCCAGTCTTATGAATAATACAGAGCTCTGCAGCGGGCATTATGTACTGTAGGTAATAAATGCAACGTCTCTCCTAGACTACCAGGAGAGTTGTAAAGCAGAATGCATTAGTTCTGCTTTGTGATAATAAATCATTTTAGTTTGTCAGAAGGCTCTGGCTAACTTTTACTCCTGAGGTATGAAAGCATGCAGTGCCATACGGCTCTGGATGGTTTCTGAAGTGTTTAGGCTGGCTCTGAATCTCCTGGGTAATGTTTTGAGTGAGCGATATGGTTAGATAACAAGTGGCAGTATTTCTCAGGTATCGATGTTGTGATGTCTCCCGTTGTTTTATTGCCTAGAGTGGCTGATTTCGTCCTAATTGGAACTGTAGCTCTTCTCTGATGTTTTGTGTCTCTATTTGCAATATGGCTCCGTGTCTCTCTGAAGAGCTGTGTGAGAGTGCTGAGAGACAAGCTGCTCTGCTGCTTGGGTACCTTTTGGAGGGGGCAAAGAATTCATTTATACTTTTGTTCTGATTTTACATGCCTAAGCACTGGTTTAGGCAGTCGATGTAAAAGCTTCCTTTCCCTAAGCTTCTGTGCATATCAGCTGATCGTTGCTGCAAACAGCCCAGACGATGGCAACACAGAGTAGGTAGAAGCAGGCCTGGGCTGATTAGGCAAGATCAGAGAAAAAACTACTTGTGCAAACTTCACTAAAATATGTGAGTTATCTCAAGTTCATTAATTTCAGTTTAATTTTCAGAGCATTATGTGTTGCGGTGTTCTTAGGAAAGATAGTTGAGTTTTTCTAATCCGCGCTTTCCTAATTTGCACAATTCATTATTTAGATTTCAAAAGGTGGAGTCTTCTCACTTTCTATCAAGATTTAATAGCAGAAAAGTGTAGTGAAATGTCATTAATAAATTTTATCATCTGTACAAAATACGCTATGGTGTATATACATTATGTTATGAGGTATTATCAGAAAAAAAGTTAAACTAGGTTTATCTAAATTGCTTAATATTATGGGGACTGTTCCTGTAGCCTCTGTTTTATTTTGTGTGCTTCCTACTTGAAGAAACCTTTATGAATTACTATTATTTTTAATTGTATTTACAAAGTTTTAATGGACTTTAATATCTCAAGCAATTAGAAGACCAATCCTCTATTTCCAGCTGTACCTTGCAGTGTTTTTGTAGGGGCTGATACATACAAGGATTTTGAGACACCCTGAACAAAGCTCACATGGTATAGCAACAGCCCACCAGCTGTCGGAGACGCTCTTCTTCTGCCATTGTCACTCTGTGACCCCAACCTCCTTTCCCTTTTCTTGTCTTTTGGAGAGAGGGAGCAAGATCTTCCATCTGCGAACTGTAGTGTGCTTTGGCAATGGCAGCGCTGGGTTTCCAGCGTTGCCTGTTCCATTCTTCCTTGCATTTGGATGTGTCCTTTTGTGGTATATGATTCTCCATTGCACAGTTTGCTTTGGAGATATTGGTAACAAGCCCAAAGAATAGTTTTACTCACCATTGCTTCTGCTGCTGTGTGCCTGAGATGCTGCTGGGGGGGGGACTGGTACCTGCGTGGTGGTCAGTGGCATTTCGGGGGGACCAGGTTGTTCGCTTGGCACTGTACCTGATGCCACCCAGGCACCACCACTGATCACTTGTCAATGGAAACAACAGGGAGCTTCTGCACGGACCACACCAAAGCATCAGCTCTCTCTGCTGTCTGTAGAGGGGCAGGGAGCTCCCTGTGTTTACATGGAGACTTGGTGATCCCTTTTGCCTTGCCTGTCATACCCCAGGTGCTTCCCTGATCCAGGATGCATCTGTGTACTCAGTGTGTTCCTCAACATGTGTGACCTGTGCAACTGAGTGCGTAGCAGCAGCTCCACTCTGTACTCCATGAAGAACAGTGTCTCCCGTTTCTATCTGTGGGTTATCTCTTGAGTTACATCTCTTTAGAACAGTTGTTCTGTTCTTGCAGAGCTCTGGATGGTGCAATTAGTCTCATATTTATGGTAGCCGATCTGTAAGCCTTCCAGCTTCAAATAATTTAGTGATATTTTACTCTGGAATTGTTCACAGAAAGTATTGTGTACTTTAAAGAACAGCAATATCTTTTAAAAGATTCTTTTGCAAATTGAAGTTTTAATGTGATTGCTCAATGTTTTGGCTAACGGTCTTTATCTTGTTTAGAAGTTAAATAATAATAAGCAGTTCCATTAGTGTATTGAACAAATGACACTGCACTGTGTCTTACAGAAAAACAAACAAAAATAAGGGTGTTTTGTTTGTCTTAAAGCAGTGGTGTGCTGTAACTTCTACTTTGCCTTTCATCCTTTTTACTTCTGGCAATGTGTTCTTATTCGTGTATTTTTCTCAACTTACTCTACAGTTACTGGCTGTTCACCACAGTCCTGTATTGCAATTTTATTTGGTTTTTAGGAGCCGTGTACCTAAACTGAAGTTCTTAGTTCCAAATGTTCAGTGTAATTTTCAGAGGAGAATCTGATGGAATCAATGAATTGTTGTAGTCCGTCTTGCCTCATAATGGGGAAAGAAGAATTTGCAGAACAAGCTTTGTTAGTTCTTGGTGTGTGGGGCTTCCTCTGAAAATAAAGAGAAGCTGATGCACAGAAAAACTAAATTACATTGCAAATCTTAGTGATTATATCACTAACTGTCAATCATCATTTCCCTCTACTTGGGAAAATATCCCTAAAGCCTCAAGACTCTGAACGATCTTCTCTTTTATTTTGATTCTCCTCAATCCAAATAAACACAGTTCCCTTGTTACTGGAAATGGGAATTGATGAAAGAAAGCTGTATTTGTGTTGGTTAAAAGAACTCTTGGGGCCAAGTCTCTGTCTCTTCCATGCAATAATCTGTTGTGCTCAGTCCGGAGTGCAAAGGTGCTTTTTGGCAGAGCCCGTGTGTCTGATGACAATACTGAGATCTTACCTTCACTTGCTGGTTCACTGCAGGATCACAACATCATGGCTGGCTTTGAAGCATTCATTCCCTTCCTTAGAAACTTTTGCCATAATATCTTGCTTGACAGTTTCTGATTTTCCTTTTCAGAATACCTTTTAATGCTTTCTGTATAGCTAACACATTTTGAAGTCTTTAGTTAGGGCTGTGGGCTTTTGGTGAAGCAAGAATTGATCTTTTAAATCGGGATGACTTTATCATAACGCATCACAAAGTGACAGAAAAGCTTCATCCCTGCCAGAAAGAAGTTGCTTTGGAAGTTACAGGAGAATGTGACATAGACTATTTGATCTAATGGCTGAATGTGCTTTCAACAAAACGTGATGCAGACTCTGTTCTTTGATCTCATTTGTCCTCTTAAAACTCATTTCTCAAGTGTTTCATGTCTGTCTGTTCATTTTGTGTGTCATACAGAGTAATGCAGTGCTGCAAAAATGAAGCCAGTAACGTAAGTTTTAATGCTGAAAACTGAAGCTGCAGAGCATTATCACAGGTGAAACAGCTTTATCACAGACAGATCTGTTCTTACAGGTGCTCTGTAAAGCTGTTACAGAGACTAAAACACCTGGAATCTTCAGATCAGAGTTTGAAGAGTTTGCCACTTGGATGCATTTTTTTTTTTCCTGATGTCTGTATGCCATTTCAGCTTGTCTTTGTCAGACCGTAAATACTCTACTTGCTGTATGTAGTCTTCACACTAAAACGCAATATAAGAGGGAAGGAATAAGCACAAATGAAAACAGGGTCTTTCTGTATGTCTCCCTAAGACATCAAGTGTATTTGCTCTCACTGATGAGACGCTTGATTCCAGGAACTGCATTGATGCATTAAGCTGCAGAAGCTCCCTTGAAAGCAGAAGAAATAACATCTCCTCAAATTTAACAGTATTATAGCATCAGGATAAGTGCTGCCTAGTGGAAGGTTGAGGAGAGGGGTTCAAAGCAAGGCATCCAAATACATGCTAAGCTTTTATGAGTATATGGTGTGATGTAAATGGAAGAAATAACTAAAATTGCACTCACTGAAGGTTTTTGTTTATTCTCTGTGGGTGAGGGGATAAGGAAGAGGCATCAGGCAGCGGGGCTGGAGATAAGGAGCTAGATTACATAGTGTGAGGTGGAAGAAAAGGACAGGTTTAAAACAAAGTGAGGAAGAAAGAAGACCAAGAGGAGATACATAAAGGCAATAAGGAGTAGTGAGAAACAAGAGGGAACAGAGGAGGGCACAGAGCACATGTGAGACGTAGGACCTGGGCTGAGCCCCCTTACACCAGGGGCTTCTGCACTCTCCTGCCTGGTGCACAAATGGTGTTGAGACAAGTTCACACACATAGAGCTTTCTTCACAGGACCCATAGCCAGTGAGACACTCTAGCTCTTAGCAATAAAAATTACTTTGGACAAAAACAGCAAGAGAGAAAAGAGAAATAAAACTCTCCCCAGTGGCCAGCTGTGCAGAGCAGAGACAGGGTCCCTGCGTCAGCATCGTCCCCCGTTGGGAAGGGTACCGAGCAGGAGTTAAGAGGCCTGTGCAGTAACAGTGGGTAATTTTGACTTTTTCAGAGACATACAGCAATTCAAAAGACACGGCCTAAATTTCTTGACCCTAATGAGAAGACTTCTGTTAGCAACCCTGTGTACCAGCTCACCAGAGCTGAATTTGGGTTCTGTGTGTGCCCAGGATACAGGACAGTCTGACATCATCCCCTGATGCTGATGTCATGTCTGGATTTTTGGAGGTGAAAATGCTTCCTGTCTTCCTCAAGGTGATATGGCATGGCTCCTCAGAGCTTCCTCCCTGTCTGGAGCTCTAGGAGAAGTTTCTTCTCCTTGTGGCTGTCACTTGGTTAACATTTATTATTTAAACATGATTTCAAAGTAATTTTATGAAAATAAGTCTATCTACAGACGCTATTTAAAATAGTTTCAAAGTAATTTCAGAGCATAACAAGAGTGATGAATACAGAACTTTAATGCTACAAAATGTGCCTCACAACTTACCTTTCTCTCAGTTGTAAGTTTGGGCTCTGACAATGACAAATCCCCACTTCTGACTTAGTGCTGTTTATTTTCCTTTGGTCAGAGTTGTTTATTTTATCACTTTTTTTCTTTTCCCTCTTGAAATTTTATGCTTAAAATTTCCATACAAATTACCTGATATGACTATTTGCATGAGGAAAAGTACCTCAAACTGTAAAACACAAATGCAGAAATAAAGATATGCAGCACAATGTGTCACAGCAGTCCTCTTGCATAAACACTTGCTTTGCACCGGAGTAGGCTGAGAGGAATCATATATTATCTGAGTAAAAGAAATATTTCCTAATCCCTGAACAGTTCTAAATCTTCAGCAGGCACTTGGAAAATATTCTGTATTGCAACATATAGTTAGAGTCAAACTTTCTAAATAGTAAGTCCATGGACTACTTCCCAAATTACACTTATGGTTGCAAGACTGCATTTGGGGATATTTGCAAACAGCTATTTAAAGGTTTAACCTCTTTTAAGTGCAAATATACCAATACTGAAACACTTAGCCTCTTTTGTCTGCAGACTAATTGATGCCTTATAGACCATGATGAGTCTGTTCCAAGTGGTGATGGTGGCATAGAGACACAGCTCCACCAGATCAAAGATAGTTCTTGAAATTCTTGTTACAATTGTTGTGGTGTTTTGCTTCCAAACTCTGAAAATGAACAACAAACTTGATTAGTCTTTAAAAATGTTGTATTCCCTCTGCTGTTAGTTTACCACTTCCTTCTTTTCTCACTATTGTATCCAACATATTTACAAAGGTGAGTGAATTGTATTGTTACCCAACTGAAGTATATATTTGGATTGTACTCTGAAGTGACTTGCAACACCTGATGGTTTCTAGCTGACAGGTAAAAGAAGGGAAACCTACAGGGAAAAACATTAAAGTCAATTTTGGCTTTGAATTTTCTGGATTACCATGCAGAAGGAGCTTTCTGGGGAAAAAAATAATGGTATCTTTATGTGCTCTCTACTCTAACTTATTCTTTACATCTTTCTTAAAGGTTCTTGTAAAGAATCGTTAGTTGCTCCCAGTCCTCCTTTCAAATGCATGAGTTAAAAACCTCTGTTCTTCCATTTCTTTTGGTAAAGCCACTTTTAAAGTCTTCCTAACTATTTCAAGATGTGTAAATTTATTGTATCACCAAAAAAAGCTTACCCTCTAGCTTTGTAATTAATTTCTGCAGCCAGTTGTTTTGTTCCTTTTTTTTCCTCCTTTATTTCTCCGCATTCTCTTGCTCTGAATTCTCCAAACTCCCACAGCACTGCCTTTGTGAAAACACAGTGACCCAACATAGTCACAGCTAGTATTGTGTGTAAGTAGGGGGTAGCAGGGATTTCTTAAAGCTTTTCACAATGCGATACCCTTAGCGATGGAGCATTACTGTTTAAATATATTTAGCGTTTTGATAACAGAACTTTCTTTGGCTAAAAAAAGAGTATTTTGACCTAAATTTCTGTGCAAGTATGTTCAAGCAACTCTGTGCCCAGGGATTCATTCTTTGTAGTTTACACGGTGTGGAGATTTGTAAATGAGAAACGGCAGAAAGCATCGTTACAAAAAGAGCAATTTTCCACTTAAAACATGTGGCAAGTATTGACTGGACTTGTTCTCATTTTCTGTCCCCATCCAAGCATGATCTATCACTTAACTATTGTTTATATTAGGGAAATGCACTGTTCTGTGAAGCACCTCTTCACTTAAGACTTTAATACATTTTATGTTTTGATGTGAAAAAAAGACTTTATACCATAGCAGTTACTGTACGTGCAAGAACCAGTTGTTCTAAATCATTTGGTTCTATCTGGTCGTAGCGCCAATATGGATGTAGGCTGATGAAAGGGTTTAACTGGCTTTTCTGTTTAAACTTCCCTATTGTTCTATTTTCCAATCCATTCTCATGTTAGGAGCTCATTTGTGCCTTCATGACATTTCAGTATCTGCCAGGCCTGCAGCTGTTGAAGTTGGACTCGTAGCAGCAGGAGTTCAAACTTGGAGAATTAATTCTGTAACAAAAAAAAGTCTCTTCTAACAGTGCTCAGCATGGACAGGGAGTAGTCATTCACTGGATCTATTTCTAATAATGTCCACATGGCCAATGTGGATGTTTCTGCTTAGCCTGGTCCAGCACAATCAGTTCAGTTCAAATGGATCAATTCTACAAAGTAGCCAGAGCCTTAAGCGCTCACCTTCTCTGTGCAGAGATGGGAACGTGTTCTTCCTCTTAAAAGACCTTGGGAGGGGAAGCTCTGCACACCCAAGTTTCATCTCCAAAGGGCTAAATCAGATAACCTCCTAGATGATTTCTGGGAATGTAACAAATGAAAAGAACGCATAATCTTGAAGGTCATGGTCTCTGGCATTTTTTTTAAATTTTTTTAGCTATACCTATTAGCCATATTTATCTGATTATTTGTTGTTCTGTTGAATTTGCAACTCAACCGTGCATAAGGTCAGCAGTTTTTAATGTTAAAGACCATTTAGGAGCTCTTATTTATTGATATCCTGCATAATTTATATTTTCCATCTCCAGATAGTAATAACACAATGTAATAGATAGTATTGGTTTTTAATGATGTACTGAATGGGGAAGCTGTGCAGAACAATGGGTTGATACCATCCTAGTAAGTGTGATGACTGGATGTGTATCTTCCTTTAATCGTTGAGCTGTTTGTTGTGACCCACTGCTGACCTCTTTAAGAACAATTTCCTTTTCATATACATACATTTAGCTGGCCTAATACTTTTCCTAGGCAATTATGCTGCATGTAGGCAGTGTCCATGCCAGGCAGATCAATGAATTGTGCCTTGACCTGTTTCACTAGTTTCCAAAAACAGCAATCAGTTTTCAGTGATGTTTTAAAATTGAAATGGTTCTGTAACTGGAATAAGAGCTCTAGAAAAACTCTAATTAAAATTTAAATCTATTATAGACATGTTATTACATGCAGCATTTGCTTTGGGGAAATCACCAATAGGTTTCCAGTTCTCACAGTGATCATTATGATTTCTTTGAAAATGACCACCGTACAAAGATTCCTTCAGCCAGATGCCATATTAAGAATATGGGTTAGGGGAGGGGGGAACAACAAAAATCCCCCTAGAACCTGTGAAGGGTCCCCATGAGCACATACCTTAATTTCAGAAGATATTTTCAGACATCTCTATAATTTCTCAGCTAGTGGCCATTAAAAAGATTACAGTGAATATGTTATGTCTCAGATACTTTGTCAAATTCTGACCATCCACATTAGTAGTCCTACTGACTTGATTTTGTCCAAAATGATGCCGTTTTGAACCATTGTTTCTTGTAATCTTCCATAGCCATCCTTAGGAAATCTCAAAGAAGAATGGAAATATCTTCTCCAGACAAAACATTAAAAATGGTGAGAGCTGAGTTATGCAGGTTACCAGACACAGTCTGCTTTTTTTTGTACTGAGAAGGGAAGGCTTGGTGAAAACTAATTTTTAATACCTTGAAGTGCCTGAAGGACTGCAGTTTATTTGGCACTGTTTTGTGCCCGCTTTTAAATTCTGGCTTTCTGCTTACCCATGAAGTAGATGAATCTTGAAAGTATGTTTCTTCCCTTCCTATTTCTGATAGAAAAGGAAATCCTGAAAGAAACAGCTCTTGTGACATTTCCTGTTCTGAAACCTCCTATCAAAGCTGGAAGAGAAAAGCAGTCCTGTCTGCATTAGCATCTCACTTGAAGGAAGATGTCTTGCGCGTTCATGTCCTGCTGCTTTGGTATCAGTATTTCCATAGATCAGGAAGAGGGATCACAAAGCCACACACACGTAGGAAAGGTGGTGCTACAGCTAAGTTTGTTACAATTCATATTTATTTGGGATTAGATCATTCTTTAGAATCATAGAATCGTAAAATAGTTTAGGTTGAAGGGACCTTAAAGATCATCTGGTCTAACCTCCCTGCAATGAGCAGGGACATCTTCAACTACATCAGGTTGCTCTGAGCCCTGTCCAACCTCACTGACCTTGAGTGTTTCCAGGCGTGGGGCATCTACCACCTCTCTCAGCAACCCGTTCCAGTGTTTCCCCAATCTTATTAAAAAAAAACCCCTTCCTGATGTCTAATCTGAATCTTGCCTCTTTTAGTTTAAGACCATTACCCCTTGTCCTATTGCAACAGGCTCTACAAACTAAAAAAGTTTGTCCCCATCTTTCTTATAAGCTCCCTTTAAGAACTGAGATTCCACAATAAGGTCTTCCTGGAGCCTTCTCTTCTCCAGGCTGAACAACGCCAACTGCCTCAGGCTGTCCTGATAGGAGAGGTGTTCCATCCCTCTGATCATTTGTATGGCCCTCCTCTGGACCCACTCCAACAGGTCCGTGTCTTTCCTATCCTGGGGGCTCCAGAGCTGGATGCAGTAGTCCAGGTGGGGTCTCATGAGAGCAGAGTAGAGGGGCAGAATCGCCACGCTGGCTGTCTCAGATCACTTCCATGTGCCTTAGCATAGCTTCAAGGAGGATCTGTTCCATGATCTTCCCAGGCACAGAGGTGAAGCTGACATGTTGATCATTCCCAGGGGCCTTCTTTCTACCCATTTTAAAAATGGGTACAATGTTTCCCTTTTTGCAGTCACCAGGGACTTCACTTGACCACCATGACTTTTCAAATATCACAGAGAGTGGGTTGGCAACTACATCAGCCCATTTCCTTAAGACTCTGGGGTGCATCTATTCAGATCCCATAGATTTCTTTGTGTTCAGATTCCTCAGGTGGTCACAAACCTGATTTTCTCTTATGGTGGGAGGGACTTTGCTCCTCCAGTCCCTTCCTTATGGTCTATCCACTTGAGAGGCACGGGGAGAGAGGTTGTCAGTGAAGACTGAGGGGAAAAAAGTTGTTGAGTACCTCAGCCTTCTCCTTGTCTATTGTTACCAGTTTGCTGGTCTTGCTCATCAGAGCTATTGCAGTATTTGGCTAGGGTCCTGCATGCTGGAATACATCCAAGTTGTTGACAAGTTTGTACGGTGTCCTCTTGCTGTTTTTTGTCTGGTTTGGTATAAGGAATGTCATTTTTTCCTCTCTGGTCTTCTACAGCCAGCAGATTGTGTCTGGATTTTGTGTTCGCAAGGGTCTTGGCTGTACCTGACCAAGCAGGATTTGGTGGGCAGAATGGGGAAAACTGTCCACCAACTGACTGTCGAAACAACTGACAAAATAACACTCCCTTTTCCCCCAGGATCCAAAAGCCAAGCATGTTCACAGTGAGAGGTAAAACAGAGGATGCTGAATATGGATTTACAGTGGTTTAGCTGAATTAGTTTATTTAAACAGGTAAAAAAAATTGTGTGTAGGAAGGCTTCACCTAAAATAGAACATTTTACTTCAGATTCGGAGGAGTTTGCCTTTCTGTCTGCTCATATTTAATTTGAACGCTGGTCCCTGGGTGCATTGAGAAATCATTATGTGATTATGTGCCGTCAGTTTATACTTTCAGTTTTACTGATGCTGACATTAAATAGATAAAACTGACACTTTTCCTTTTCCCTTTGCATGCTGGTGGTTGAACGTTTTCACTTCTGTGTACTATGCAAATTTTTGCACCAAGAAATTCACAACTAATTTAAGGGAGATTGCTCATGTTTTCATGAAAAATAGGATCTCTTTGCAACTTACTGGCCACTGTGGGGCCAAACTTACTGTTGTACAGCGAAAGACTGCAGTTTCATTTCTTTTCTTCTGTTCTTTCAATTTATTTCTGTGCTTACAGGAGTTCCTTATTAGTATTAAAACTATTGTAGTAGTAAAACTACTGTGGTGTATAAAACACTATATATAAGCCTGGTTTAAACCAAAATAGGAAAACTTCTAAATCTTGTCCTTGTTTGAGTAGACTGTTTTAAAATTCCACAATCATTAAAGTCACACCTTTTGGCTAAATTGGCATAACGTTACATACAGAAGAATGTTAATACCCTCTTAAAACTTCTCATAAAACATTAAAGCAATCAGGATGATAAGTGTGAAGAGAATGCAGAAGAAAAGTGCATTTATCCTTTCCTGTGAATTTTTTCATAAAGTAAATCTGACCTTGAGGATTGACCCATGTCTTTGCTCTGCAAATTCTGTCTGATAAGGTAGAACAAAGGCAGCCAGAGTATTGGGTGTGTGAAGCAAATGGTCTCAGCATCAGAGCAACCTTCTGAAGATCATCAGCTTGTTTCACATTGGTTTGTGTGTCACTTCACTTTTATACCCTGTCTGCATTTCTTCAGTTGTGCTCGCTGTTTAATCTGAAGTTTAGAAGTTACTCATGTCCATGGAAACGTTGGCTGCCTTTTCTCTGGAGTGGGGCTGTGGATTACTGTAAATTCAGATTGGTGGTTTAATAGAAAATTTGCTCTCTTTTAAGGCTGGGATTAATTTTTAAGGGTTTGACTGTTACATCTGACTGTAGTGGTATACATGTGGGAATTTCAAATATTATAAAGCCATGTTGCATTGCAGAGAATGATCAAAATTACCCATAGAATTATTCCTTCATGTCTTATAGTTAGCGGATTACCTGCATCACACCTGTTGATACACTTACGGGAGAACCTTTGTTTGTTAATCAAGGTTGGTTTTCTAAATCATTAATGTTGTTTGCCACTCTTTTACTTTCTTAAATATTCTTTAATATTCACTACTAAGCAGACAGCTGATTGGTTTTTGTCAGGTCTCTACTTCTGCTCTCCTCTTAACTATCACCTTGAATGAAAGCTTTCAAACTCTGTATTGGTTAAAGCAATAGAAGCTTGAATTACTCCAGCTTTTGCTAATACCTTGACTTAACCAAGTCAAGCTAGAGATTGCTTGATAAGTCAAATTGTATTCCTGAGAACATATGGGACTGAAATATCATCTCTTGTTGACTGTAACTATGCACGAAAGAAAATCATAAATCTTTACTAGATCTAGATTATCTTTTGGGGTTATCATCAAGTATGCTATGGCGTTAGATCAAGACAAGTCATATTCAAAGTTTAACAAAAAAATAAAGTGTAGACAGCATTACACTGTAAATGCGCATACTTAAGGGTATATGTGAGTATGGCAGAGGACTCAGCTGGATTTTAAGTAGATGAACTGCCTGTCTGCTGACCAATATTCTCATTTTTAAACTGCATTTAACTCTATGAAGATAGTGTTACTTGATATTGAGCTTGAAACATAATGTTGGAATACTGTGGGACGCGTTTCAAATGTAAATCTGAAATTTACCTATCTGCTTATATCACTGAAAGAGGTAATGGGACAGCAGAACTGCTTAGGCTCACTTTGAGTAGGCATATTGAAAATGTTAACTTGAGCAGCTCTACAGCAGCCAGCCCATGAAATTATACGACAAAACCACTTAAAACACTGAAGGAGAATGAACTGCGCTTTTACAATACCGTATACTTTTTTACTTCTGTGGTAAAGAAGGTCAAGGGTTTTTGCTACAACCTTGATTTCAGGGTAGGAAGTGTCTGGTTTGATGGATGAAGCATGTGGGTGCAGAGATCTGCTTATAAAAAGCATGTTCAAGGCAGGACCTAGCTGAGCTGCATGTATGAGCGGCATTAATTTCTGTACTATTAACTCTCCAGTGAAAGTCAGTATGACTTCAAACCCCAAAACAGTGCCCCAAAATAATATTGATATCTCTGAAAACAGAAGCAACTGAAGAGACGGACAGAGGCAGGTTGTTTGGATGAAAACTTTCAAAATTTTACACACAGATTTGAAACATTTTTAATGGGGAAAAAGAAAATAAACCTCAAGTGTGTATCATAGAATATGATATCAGAGAATTACCCTTAAAAAAATCACCTTTTGAATTATGTTTCATCATTTTTCACAGAAGGTAACAATCAGAGCTTTATTGATATATTATCCAATTTCAACTAAGTTGGAAATAGTGGGATATTGTGGCAGCTGTCATAAATGCATGAAGTCTTTTCCCTCAGTTCCTTGTTCTTCGTTATGTATCAGTATTCCATTTTAGAAATAACCCGATGGGAAAAATCCCTCTCCCCCTTTCACTGTAAAGAAGAATTTCCTTCTGGCAGGTAAACTGCTGCTCTTCTCATGTGGCTAGCACAAGGTCAGTCTTCTGAGCTGTTTATTCAGGGTGTGATTTTATCCTTTACAGAACAGATAAACACTAATGTTTCACTATCAACATATTTATTGTCTGAGTACAGGAATTTAACATAGATATTTTCATCTGAAAAAAAAAATAAACAGTGCAATGCATGAGCATTTTGCCATAAGCTTTCACATAAATTTTACGGAAGAGTTCCTTCTAGAAGCTCCAATCTGATATACATAAAATGAAAGCCCTTTGTTTAAGTGAATAGAGAAATGCTGCAAGCTTCATTTAATTTCCTTGCTGACTTTATACTTATTCACTGTTGCAGGATTTTTGTATATATTTTTTTTTGGTTCAACAGTCAAGTCTAATTCTTAAGGCCGACCAAACCCATAACTCACTTTATCTTCCAGCTAGATTTAAGAAGCTGCTGCTGTGCTTTCTGGTATGCTCTTATGCCTAGACAGTGATCCTTTGCAGGTAATATGGAATACTGAATTAGCGGTAATTCAAAGCTGCACGTACAAATGTGACTTCTATTATCTTGCTTGTTTTTCACTGGCTTGTGAGGGGGCAAAAAAGAAAGAAACTTAGATGATGCCACATATCCAATGTAAATGAAAGCCCTGTCTAAGAACAGCCATAGATACGTGATATTGTTCTTACTTCTGTGCGACATTAGGGTATGAAGGCCCAGAAGAGGCCTCAACAGTCTATCTCATTTAGGTCTCTCTCTTCCGAGGTAGGATGAGACACGTCACCATGCTGGACAGATACTAACCAATCTGGAAGACCTCCTGTGATGAGATTTTCCCAGTC